>CM054951.1:15194596-15284541 GCA_029168755.2 Tillandsia fasciculata
ATAGAAATTATATATAATGAATTATACAAATTTAATAAATAATTAAAAAATATGAGTTAAAAAATAAAAAAGAGTATGAAAATTTTGAAAATATTTGTTTTGACGCCAAAAAAAAGTAAAAAATTTGAAAACATCTTTTTGTAAAAGGAAAAAATATTTTGATATTAAATTAAAATTTATTTATTTTTAACTTTTTTTTTTTCATAAATTTGATTCTTTTCAGTGACATGAATATATATATATTTAAATTAATTTATTTTAAATTTTATTGTATTATTAATATTTCTTTGAATTTTTCTTGTGCAAGGAGAAAAAAAAAATTCGCCAAAATGATAAAAACAAATTTATTTTTGCGGTATGAAAATAATAAAAAAATTTATTTATTTGAGATAATTTAAAAATATATAAAAAATATAATATAATATATAAATATTTAATAAATAAAAAAATAAAAAATAAAATGTAAAACTTAGTTCATCAATGTAAATATTTTGTGGCATATTTTTTTATTTTTATTTTTAAAAAATATTTTTTATTTTTATAAATTTGATTTATTCTAAATTTGATTATTTTGATTATTGGTTTGAATATTTATTAGTGACATTGATATACATTTAAATTAATTTATTAATAAATTTTGTTATATTATTAATATTTCTTTTATTTTTTTTGCGTAAGAAAAAAAAAGAACGAAATTTTTTTCCCGCCAAAACAATAAAAGCAATTTTTTTTGAGTTACAAAAATAAATAAAAAAATATTCGTTTTTTAAAGATAATTTAAAAATATATAAAAGATATAAATAATATATAAATATTTAAGAAATAAAAAATACGAAACTTAGTTTTTTATATAGATATTTTTTGGCATATTCTTTTATTCTTTTGTAAAATTTAATTTTTTTAATTTTTTTTAAAAAAAATATTTTTTTCTAAATTTGAATGTTTTGATTGTTGGTTTAAATATTTATTAGTGACATGAATATATATTTTAATTAATTTAATTTAAAATTTTGTTATATTTGATTTGTTTCGATATTTTTTGATTTCTAATTTATTTTTTAAATTTGATTTGATTCGGATTGTTTTTTTACTTGAGATAATTTAAAATGTAGAAAAAAATATAAAATAATATATAAATTTTTAATAAATAGCAATATTACTAATCTAGGAAAAAAATTGGTACGAAAAAATAAAATAAAATAAAAGTCAAACCATAAATTGAAATTTACAATCGCCTTGATTTATTAAATTGGTTGGATTCACTGCCTATGTGAATAGAAAGAATGGTTCCGGTGTTTATCCAAACTTATTTAGAAATAAAGATAAAAATTATATATAATTATTTATATAAATTTAATAAATAATTAAAAAATATCATTGAAAGAAAAAAGAAGATGCAAAATTTAAAAATATTTCTTTTGCCGAAAAAAAAAAATTGAAAATATTAATAAATAAAAAATAAAAAATTAAATGTGAAATTTAGTATTTCTATGCAAAAAAATTTTGGAATAATTTTTTATTCTTTTTTAAAATTTATATTTTTTATTTTTTATTATAAATTTGATTCTTTCTAAATATGGTTGTTTTGATTGTTGATTTAAATATTTATTAGTGACACGAATATCAATTTAAAATAATTTATTTTTAAATTTTGTTATATTTGATTTTCTTCGATTCCTATTGATTTGTATTTTATTTTTTAAATTTAATTTGTTTCGGATTTTTTTTGTTTGAGATAATACTATGCTAAAAATATAGAAAATATATAAAATAACAATATTACTAATTTACAGAAAAAGAAAAAGTTCAAAAAAAATAAATAAAATAAAATTCAAATCTTAAAATGAGATTCCAGTCTTGATATATTAAATTCGTTGATTTTACTGCCCACTTGAAGATAAAGAAGAGGTCAGAGGTTAATACTATCAACTTATTAGGAGATGAAGATAAAAATTACATATAATGATATATAATTAAAAAATATATGTTAGAAAATAAAAAAGTGGATGCAAAATTTAAAAATATTGTTTTTGCTGCCAAAAAAAATATTTGAAAATATTTTTTTTTTGTTAAAATAAAGAATATTTTGAAATTAAATTAAAATTTATTTTTTAAAACTTTTTTGTATAAATTAGGTTCTTTCTAAATTTAAATGTTTTGATTGCTGGTTTGAATATTTATTAGTGACATAAATATACATTTAAATTAATTTATTTTAAATTTTAATATATTGTTAATATTTTTTAAAATTTTTATTTCGTACGAAAAAAGAGAAACAAATTTTTTTTTTAGCCAAAACAATAAAAATAATTTTTTTTGTACGAAAATAAAAAAAAATATGTTTATTCTAACTAATTTTAAAATATAAAAAATATATAAAATAATATATAAATATTTAATAAATAAAAAAATAAAAAAAGGAATGGGCAATTTAATTTTTCTACGTAGATATTTTGTGGTATATTTTTTTTTTTCAAAAAAATAATTTTCTTAAATTTTAAAAAAATAAATTTCTTTTTGCGGTACGAAATTAAGAAAAAAAAATCCATTTGTTTTAGATAATTTAAAAATATAGAAAATATAAAAAAAATATATAAATATTTTATAAATAAAAAATTAAAAAATCAAATTTTAAAAATAAATTACAAATCAGAAGGATTCAAAAAAATCAAAAATAATAAAATTTAAAAATAAATTAATTTATATATATATATATATATATATATATATATATATATATATATATATATATATATATATATATATATATATATATATATTCTAGAAACTATCGATTCCTTAAATATTTTTGTGAACATGTTTTTCGTTATATTGATTTGATGGATTAAATAATATTAGTGTTAATTTTATGCGCTGGCTTTTTGATCCCTGTAGTGTGAAACCAATTTCTTTCAACTTGCTTTCAACGGGGAATTTGTACTTTCTTAATTAGAAAAGAAAATTAATACATATAAGTACAAAATTTTAGTTCACAAAGTAGGTCAATGGCTTAATTCAAAATGAATCAAATTGGTGATGGTTGTAGGCGATTTAGTTGACTGGACTCGCATATTTTACTTATATAGTAACAACATAATATGTTAGTAATTATCACATCATCAATTACAAAATTATTACGTCACTATAACTAGTTAAATTGGATTGTATTATATAATTATAATTTTTTTGAAAAGTTTGAATTATAAAATATGACGAATTAAACTCCGACGATCAAAGCGTTACGCGTCTCCAAGTTTGAGAACAAGAGATGCAATATGCCCATTTTTTTATCATGGATATGGCCAATTATACTTTTTGATTTCATAATCCCTTGCAAATTTGTATTAATTTCGCTAAAATGAAATTTTAATTTTAACTAAAGTTACAACAAATTCAAGTCTTGCCTCATGGGCCGAATCAGTCACAGTAAACGGGTCACAGTTTGAGCCGAAAGGCCATAAAAGATGCCATTTATTTCTCTGTGGGCTTTGGGCCTGCAAAACATCATTGCGAACCCAACCTTTTTGTGGTGTGCCATTTGCAGTTTTTGCCGATTTCATGTGCCTTTCGAATCTGTCGTGTACGCAAGTGGTGGGTGTCAGGCATATATATAGACCCGTTTCTCGTTAGATATCCGCTTAGCTCCAAGTACTAATAAAGTAATAGGTCATATCTATTAGCTTATTATGTATCTATTTTTGCGAGGTAACATAATTAGTTAATAAAACTAGTGTTTTGATTAGCAATATAAACGGGTTGGGACGGATTTTTAAAAATTCGAATCCAAATCCGATTTGACTACCAAATTCGAATTTGAATCCGAATTCGACAGATTTTAAAAATTCATATGCAAATTCGAATCCGACCAAAAATTTAAAATTCGAACCACAATCCGAACCAAAAAATTCAAATCCGAAATAATTTTTTTTCATTTATAATATTTTAAAATATATTATATTAAATTTAAAATTTAAAAATATAAATTTAAATATAATATCAAATATTTATACATATATATTATATAACGTAAAATCAATTCGGGTTCAGGTCGGGTTCGAGTTCGGATCGAATACAATCAAAATCTATATCCAAATCTAAATCCGTCGAATTTTTTTTTTTTTATATTCATATCCAAATGCATATTCATTTAACATCAAATAAATTTATTTTGTTCAAATTCGAATTCGAATAAAATTTCAAATATTCGTATCCATTGACCTCCCTAGTTTTGATATATAACATATTTGACCAATATTCAGGCGAATTCGTTTGCAAAAACTATTCTTTCTAAATACACAATTTAGTTTTACCAAAAATTTATAGATGTAAATATATGAACAATTCATATTTGGTGAGTCAAATTAATCTCGACCGCATGATTAAATTTACAAATCATATTCTCGAATTTCAATTAAATTCGAAATAAGTGTTCGTTCAGCTACCCAACAGTTTTCCTATACAAAGTTTAGACGCACACGGCTCATCCGTACTATGACGCACGCTTCACACATATCCAACGAAGGTATCGGACGGCCATTATTGACTCTTGCGTTTACTGAAGTGTTGGACAGTAGGTCTGATCGACCCGCGAAAGCTACGTACGGTGCCATCGAATAGGAGGTCGACAGATGTACTTTGTTCCTTCGTTCTTTGCAATGATTGGACGGGAGCGCATTGAAAAAGAACAAAAATGATGTGGACATCTGTGGACCGATTCGTGTACAGGTGTAAAGGCATCAGGTGGGGCCTTACATACATATGCGCTTTTCATGCTGTGGTCCGCTGTGGACCGATAGGTGTACAGGTGTCACACCAGGTGTGAAGGGATCAGGTGGTGGCCTACATACATGTGTGCTTTTCTTTATCCTCATCTTTTTCTTTATTTTTTATTTTATTTTTTATTGGACGGGAGAGCATTGAAAAATGAACAAAAATGATGTGGACCTCTGTGGACCGATTGGTGTACTGGTGTAAAGGCATCAGGTGGCGCCTACATACATATGCGCTTTTCGTGGACCGCTGTGGACCGATAGGTGTACAGGTGTCACACCAGGTGTGAAGGGATCAGGTGGGGGCCTACGTACATGTGTGCTCGCCCTTTTCTTTATGAGTAAATATAAATATACACCTTTTTGGAATGTACATTTTACACCTCATTTTATTCTGAAATAAGGTAAATTTTACTCGTCACTTGATGTGACGGATGAATTTCACCCCACCCGATGTACACACCCAAGGGGTGTACAGGTAACAATGCTCTTTTTTTATCCTCATCTTTTTCTTTATTTTTTATTTTATTTTTTATTGGACGGGAGAGCATAGGAGTGCTATCTGTACACCCGAAATGGGGTGTACATTCTACACCCACTCCATTCTGGAATGGATATTTCTTCACTCGTCCCATCGATGGACGAGTAAAATTCACTCCATCTCAGAATGGAGTGGGTGTAAGATGTACACCCCAATTGAGGTGTACACTTATATATATACCCGCATTGAAAAAAGAACAAAAATGATGTGGACCTCTGTGGACCGATTGGTGTACTGGTGTAAAGGCATCAGGTGGGGCCTACATACATATGCGCTTTTTGTGGACCGCTGTGGACCGATAGGTGTACCGGTGTCACACCAGGTGTGAAGGGATCAGGTGGGGGCCTACATACATGTGCGCTCGCCCTTTCCTTTATCCTCATATTTTTCTTTATTTTTTATTTTATTTTATTTTATTTTATTTTTTTAAAAAATAAAATAAATATAAAATAATTATACTGTAAATTTGAAACCTCAAATATCTTTACCACTTAGGACAGGACAATCAATATTTTTTTTAAAAATAAATAAATAAATAAATAAATAAATATATATATATATATATTATATATATATATATAATATATATATATATATATATATATATGTGCTAATTTTGTGATGTTGGATTAGCTTATTTGTTTAGCTTTGTTTTAAAAAAAAAAAAAAAAAAACAGCCGGTTAAGTATGGGATCACTGTATTGGTAACTATAAAAAATTTATGTAATGAAACAAATTAAGTATGGAAATCTTATACAGTACAACTCATTTTCGGTGCGAACTTGTAAAAGCTTTTCCCTTATGGAAAGTTATTAATGAGCTAAAAAGTGATTCAAAATTAGTCTTAATACTCTAAAACTTAACTAATTGATCTAATAATAAATGTACAAGCCAGTTGTCTCAGGTGTTTGCCTGGTCATTTCTTTCACACAATGAAATAGTACTTTACACGGCCACATAAGTAAAACTCTATAAATAGCAATTGGGCTAATAAAATATCTTGTGTTGATCTAATGATGATGTCTAATTATTTCATGTACTACCACAAGTCAAGTTCTAAATCTGGAACGAAGTAGGCAAAATGATCTACTAATTATTTTATTTATTTTTTGGTATAAAATATTAAAGGATTCAGATTTAATTCATTTTTTAAATAATATAAATATAAAATAGATCAGAGGAGTCTGAGTTGAAACATGATTTAGGCTAAGTTTAGCATTGTAGTACTAAGCAATATTGTACCTAATTAAGTAGCTAAACAACAGGCTAATAAAAAAAGCATCATCCTATATGCTTTTGCAGCCTCTAAAAACAACTTAATTTGGTGAATTTTCATACAAATTTTTTAAATACAAAAAGCACAAATACAATACTCTGCAAGTACACAATAATCGTGCTCTCAAATAAAATCTGAATCAGGAACTAAGCCGAAAGAAATGGGTAAAAAAAGATTTGATATTGTAGTAAAATAGTTCAAATTCAAAATTAGCAGTAAAAACAATATCCCTTTTATTGTATACGAAAACAAAATTCTAATACATTTTCTACATTAAACTAAATATTATAATGAAATAGTCGTTGATTATTAGCTCATCAAATCATCAAATCATTGGTGTCACGCATTAATTCTTCAATTTGTTCTGACACATCCTGCTGTCGGTCACCGGCCAGCACATGCATTCAGAGATGGAGTTTGTACCTTTTCTTTCACAGTGCAGCACACATCTTACTTCTCACCCTCATCATAAACAAAAACATCATTTTATGTAGCTGATCATGTGCCTATCATCACATGTGACGGCTTATCATTAAGCTACCGTTCGTTTCGGGACTGGAACAGGGAGTAAGAGGTTTATCCTTCTTATTCTACCAAACGCATCAAGAATTATTCGGTATAGTAGTTTTAGTACAAGCAGAATAAACTGGAATAATAGTTCTTATCTATTATTTTATAATTTTTTTTTTTTTACCAAACTACCCTTCCTCCCCTTTTTTCTCTCTTCCCAATACACTCTCATCATCATAAATCTCTCTCTCTCCTTTCTCTTTTTTCCTTCCCAATACACTCTCATCATCACAAATCCCTCTCTCTCCTCTCTCTTTTCCTTTCCAATACACTCTCATCATCACAACCTATTTATTCTTCTTATTCTCCATTCTCATACCAAACACAAAATCTCTTATTCCTGGAACCGAACCAAACGCTTTTTCGCTCTTGTTCCGTACTTTATACCTATCCCCAGAATAGCTAGTTCTAGCTTATTCCGTTACCAAACGGTACCTAAGAGTTATACTATTTGTATATTTTATTTGAGATATATATTTTACACCTAGTCCATATTAAAATGGATATTTATTTATTCTTTACTTAAAAGTGACGAATAAAATTTATTTTATTCTAAAATAGAGAAAATATAAAATATATATTTTATTTAAAATATACATCAATTTTTTTATTATTATTAAATAGTATCAAAACCCCACACGTTTTCGACGAAGAAATAGACCCGGACGACACTCCGTCGACTGTAGTTAGGAGGAGGGTGACTTTTCAGTGGCGAGTAGAGTTGTCCGTATACGCATAGTAAGAAACAAATTATTGAGTTGGCCCTGTCGGACAAGTTATGAAATTCTAAATTAAAAATTAATTATATGGATACAGGTTAGTAAAATTAATGTTAATACATTTTTAAAGAAAAAATTAGCTAGGCATCTGTAATCTAAGTACTAACTGGTAAAGCGTTCGAGGAGTGATTCTACGTGCTTTTTGTTTGAGGTTACCAACGCGCGCGCGCGCACACACACACACGAAGACAAGGCAATTAAGCTTAAGAAAAAGTGCAGCAAATAAATTAAAGTGATCGAGTGACTATATATAGTTTGCAATAATGAATTGGTCAACATAGTTTGTTTGTTTCTTCTGTACTATTCGGAAAAGATGGTAGGGCCGGCTCGCTGTTGTCGATGATACGTGAGATTTAAAGCTAATAATTAATAAAAGAAGGCTTTATTAGAAGCTCCTTAATATCTTAGCTTCTCTCAGCAAGTACAATAAAAAGTTTTATTCTGTACTTTTCCCCTTTTAAGAGCTGTGAGTTTGGTTCTTCTAACTTCGTAGTATATTAACAAGTCAGAAAATTTCTATGAATTAATATTAGTCAAATGAATTGGCGAGGTAGCGTTAAATAGCTAGTACTTATTTTTAAAATTAAATGATATGAGAATATATATTCATGATCATTTAGTTCATGTGAAATGATATACAGAACAAAAAAAAAATTAAGTAGGTGGCCGGAGCTAAAAGCAAAAAAAGGGCCGGCGAGCTCGCTAATATAGTCTTATGCTAAAATATGTACGCATGCACCACACCTATGTACCACCGCAGGGAATTAACCGGTTTCGGTCGAACAGTGAAAGCGGGCAGAGTCGGGTTCAAGACGCTGCGACTCCCACCAGCCTCTCTTTCCAAAACCTCCTGTCTTTAACCCCATCGGCCCTGACGACCTGCACCAGCGACGCACCGGGGGCAATTTGGTAAACGTCCACCCGGGCGACGAAATTACCCTTCTGCCCCCGCAGGAGGACCCCTCCGAGCGCCTTCTTGCCCATTCTGCGAGCCCTCCACCCCTCCGCCCGGCCAGACTCCTCCGCCCGGGCTAGAACCGCGTCGGGTGGCCCGGCCCAGACGAACCGGAACCGGTCACGGTCCCGGTCGAGCGCGCCGGCGAAGAGGCCGGAGAGGTCGCACCCGGGCGCCAGCGATATGATGTCGAACGCGTTCAGCGGCATCCCATCGCGATCCGTCGGGTCCTCCGCGGCGTCGACCTTGTCGTTGTAGTCGTCGTCGTCGTCGTCGTTCCCGAGGCGCATCACGGACGTCCATCGGTCGACGTCGAGGCCCCGGGTGAACCAGGGGTGGGCGATGATGGCCTCGAGGGAGATGCGGGTGACGGGGTTGGGGTCGAGGATGCGGGAGAGGAGGTGGCGGAGGTCGGGGGAGGTCCACTTGGGGCAGCAGTACTGGGCGCGGCAGATCTTCTTGTACATGGTGATGAGGTTGGGGTGGTTGAAGGGGAGGTAGCCGGCGTTGAGGGCGAAGAGGATGACGCCGCAGGACCAGATGTCGACCTTGGCGCCGTCGTAGGCATGCTTGGAGAGGATCTCGGGGGCGACGTAGGCGGGAGTGCCGCAGAGGGTGTGGAGGAGGCCGTCGTCGGGGCGGAGGTGGGACGTGTGGGCGCTCAGCCCGAAGTCAGCCACCTTGAGATCGCCGCGCTCGTCTAGGAGCAGGTTCTCGGGCTTCAGGTCGCGGTGGAAGACGCCGCGGGAGTGCGAGTAGCCCACGGCCGACATCAGCTGCCGGAAGTAGCGCCGGGCGAGGTCGTCCTGCTGCTGGTCGCCGGGGCCTGGGGCTGGGGAGGCGCCGCGGGACTCTAGGCGGGAGAAGAGGTCGCCGCCGCGGGCCAGCTCCAGGGCGAGGTAGATGCGGGAGCGCGACGCCAGCACGTCCAGGAGCCGCGCCACGTGCGGGTGGCGGAGCCGCCGGAGCGACGAGATCTCGCGCTCGATCGCCGCGGCGGAGCAGCCGCCGCCTCCTCCTCCGCCGCCGTTGGGGCGGGACTTGGTGATGGACTTGAGGGCCACGGAGAGCCCCGAGTGGAGGTCGCGGGCGAGGTAGACCTTGGCGGAGGCGCCGCGCCCGAGGAGGCGGCCGAGCTCGTAGCGGCCGAGGACGACCTTGGCGCCGCCGCCGACTCCGGTGTCCGACGCCGTTGCCGGAAGGGTCATGGTGGGGAGGGATCGGGTGTCGTGGTGTTGCGGATTTGAGGATTCGGAATTTTTTTTTTTTTTTTTTTTTTTTCTTTTTTTTTTTTATATATATATGTATATATAAATTTTTGGTGGCGCCCAGGTTTAAAAAGTGCAGAAAAGTTTTTTGCTTTCTCCCAAACCCATCCCAATGATAGGTTTATATACTACGGAGACTGAAGGGGAATTTTAGAGAGAGAGAGAGAGAGCGCTAGAGCTAAGAGGGGTGCGGGCGAATGGCCTATGGGATAAGAGTCCGTCGAGTTTCGCGGATATAAATGTATGGTCGCGTAGGTTCGGTGCACCCTCGGAGGAGGATTAGTTATGTTGTTCCAACGGTAGATAAACCATCATTTATTAGCATACATTCTCATAAATTTTTTTTTTTTTTTTTTTTTTAAAAAAAAAAAAAACGTGGCCTGCATTCACCGTTGGATTTGCTCCATTCATCCCTCCCCCACCCACTCAAACCCATTCCCGGCCTCTTCTCTCGTACCCTATCTTCGCAGCGTCTCTTTTTCTTGCCTGACGCGTGCAGTTGATGGCCAGTCGACTTATGACTGTCAGACCATCGGTTTGCACGGGCTCTTCTTAATTACCCACAAAGAAAAAAATTAAGGAAATAAAAGCAGGTTTAATTTGGTTATAAATAAAATCATCTTCAAAAAGTAAAATAACAAATGTTATTAAACTATTTTTTTCTTATATTTACGGACAAACAACAAAAAAACAAACAATTTTCCGTTGCATCCAAATATTTATATTTATTTTAGAGTACTACTGCACACACACTGTTAAGTAAGAAGAATTTTTGTTTTTCTAATTCGACTTTATACGCGCGAAAATCAAAAGGATTAGAAATATTCATGGCATAACTACTTCAAATTGACCAACACAAATTAAAAATATACCCGGTGCTGCCCCTTTAGGCTGTGTTTGGGAAGGGTATAAAGGGGGGATATCCCCCTTTATACCCAAACAAAATTGGGATATCCCCGTTTGGGGATATCCCCCCCAAACGGGGATAACCCTGGTTCTGGATTTGGGATATCCCACCCCAACCCTCCCCCCAAGGTATAACCCACTCTCTCTCCTCCCTCTCCCTCTCTCTCTCTCCTCTCTCTCTCTCTCAGTCCCTTCCCAAGGCAGTGCCTTGGAAGGGGCTTTTCCTTTTTTTTTTTTTTTCTTTTTTTTTTCGTTTTTTTTCGTTTTTTTTTTTTAGCTTCAGGATTTTTATTTTTTATTTTTAATAAAATTTTTTAATTATAAAAATATTTAATTTTATATTTAAATTTTAAATATTTAAATTTTAAATTTTATAAATTTTAAATTTTTTTAATTTTATATTTTAATAAATTATATATATTTATAAATTTATAATTTTAAAAATAATATTAATTTTAAAATTATAAAATTTATATAATTTTTATAATTATTTTAAAATTTATATAATTTAAAAATAAAATTTTTACTTCTACTTAAAATATTTAAATTTTACTTAATTTTTTTAATTAGAATATTTAAATTTTAAAGAATATTTAAATTATAAATTTATAAATAATTTAAAATTAATTTTTTATATTTTATAAATTTATATATATTTATATTTTATTAAAATTATAAATATATTTATATTTTATTATATTATATATATTTATAAATTTATAATTTTAAAAAATAATATTAATTTTAAAATTGTAAAATTTATATAATTTTTTTATAATTTTTATAAAATTTATATAAATTTAAAAATTAAAATTTTTACTCCCACTTAAAATATTCTAATACATTCTTTAATTATCAAAATTATAATATACATAAAAGTAAAGGTCACATCGTCATTAAAACAAAAAGTCAACTTTATATCTCTTTTTCTAAAACCCCAATCCAAACACCTATTTTCTCACACCAGGTTTAAACCAGGTTTATCCCTCATTTCCAACCAAACACAATTTAGGTTTAAACCAGGTTTATCCCTTAGCTTATCCCTATACCTGGTATAACTCATTCCGGTATAAGCCACATCCAAACGATACCTTAAACATTGATAATTTTACAACTCATAAATTTGAAAATATTAAAAATACGCTTGTAAATTATAAAAATAATATAATAAATATTTTTTTCGACTATCAATTAGTTTATAATTTAATAAAATACTAATTTTCCCTTCAATATTTGTTTTTTTTTTTTTTCGTTTCTTTCTCCATTCATGGTTATATTTTTTCTTCGTTTCCTTCATTTACTCTTTCCGCCTCTCACTATCGCACCATCTTCCTCCTCTGCCACTGTTGCCATCTAAATCTGTCAATGCTTCTACACCACAGACGCCACTCTTATCTTCGCTAAAGTTCTCTATGTAGAAAGATAGAAAGAAAGAAAATGAGGTGAAAATTGAATATTTATAATAACTAATTCATATTTGTGGTTTAAAATATTCACAATAACTTTAAATTTTATAAAAAGGATCCATAAGCCATTTGGGCCGTTGATGCAACTACGAACGGTCTATATTGCCCCATTCTCGGATAGGGGGACAGGAGTGTCAATCGGTGAACCGTACGTACCTCTCGTGGGCCCCACGCGGGTGGGTCCCTGCTCTGACGTGGCATGGGTCAATTGTCCCCACAGGTGACCTTTTTGGAGAAACTATTGACCATTTTTTAAAATTAGAAAAATCTTTTTACAAATTGTTCAAAGTAAAATAAAATTTTTAGTCTAAGTTATAAAAAAAATTTCAGTAAAACTTCGTTTTTTTTTTTTTTTCTAATTTTTAAAAATTTATACTTTATCCTTTTTAATTATGAAATTATGTAATTACCTTCGATCGTCATTATTCCGTAAGTAATTTTGTGATCTTGTGATCATATTTGATTTGCTGCAGTATCATCGCTCGTTGTAATTATTGAAGTTGGAATTTACTCATCAACAGTATCAACCTTTCAATCACTTACAAATTATAACAGTAAAAAAATAAGTGCATAATTTCGTAATTATGAGTGAACAAAATGTAGATTTTTAAAAATCGGAAGGCAAAATAAAAAAGCAAAAATTTACCAAATTTTATTTTATAATTTAGCCAAATTTTTATAATAAATATATTCTTAGCATATATATTTTTTTTGTAATTTTCCTTTTCACCTCTTTATGTAAATCTCAGCATGGATAAGACACTTTTGAGGCTTTTGTTTCATGCTGGAATGAAAATAGGTAAGTCTAAATTTGCGAAAAAAAATTATTTCACTATATTTTATTTATATTTTTAAAATATATCACGTTATGTATATTATTATATCAATTTAATAAAAATATAAAAAATATATTTCTACGTACTTGTTCATTAATAATAAAGAA
The DNA here is from genome assembly GCA_029168755.2 of Tillandsia fasciculata. Taxonomy (NCBI): domain Eukaryota; kingdom Viridiplantae; phylum Streptophyta; class Magnoliopsida; order Poales; family Bromeliaceae; genus Tillandsia; species Tillandsia fasciculata. The sequence goes on from CM054951.1 coordinate 15,208,070, forward strand.
GGTTTTTTTTTTTTTTTTACTTTTGTGTCAATTATAATAATATAGTATTTGAATCAATAATTGATCCTATTAAATATATTTTTAATATTATTTTTTTAATATATATTCAGATATATCAAAATTAATTATTTTTAACCAAAAAAATAAATTATATTTAAAAATGCTTAATAATTACTGGATATAATTAAGTATTTTTATATTTCTCAGTGCCACGTAAAATTCACTTGGCCCTTTTGTTTTCATCGAGGCATTATCACTTAACTTGGAAAAAATTAATAAATTAATTGGGCCCAAAAAATACTTGTTTGATTCTAAAAGCGTACATATATCTAAAAGAATTATCCTCAAAATATGCCTCTTTTTCTATGGCCATTAATATTAGACAAAAATTTAATTAATTAAGTGGGCCCATGCGAAAGATATGTGTTTGATTCTAAATGCATGGTATTTAAGATATCGTTTAGTTCGAGATTAAGTTATTTTTATCTATTTTTAAAATTGATATAATTTTAAAAATAAATAAAAATTAAATTAATATTGTATTTCAACGAAAATTAAAATATTTAATGAATATAAAAAATTATGTTTAGATGATTGAGTTGGAATATATAATAAGAATAAAAATAATAATGATTGAAAATAAAAATAATTTATCTAAATAATAAGTATTTAAATATTAGTAAAATAATATTTTAATTAATTAATAAGTAAATTAATTAGAAATATTTTATGAAATGATAAAAAATGAGTTGATTAGTGAATAACTTAAAAAAAATAAGATAATATGTTAATATTAATTAATTAATTAATTATATTTTTAATTAATATGTTAATTAAATAAATTAAAATATTAAATATTTAAATAATATAAATATTAGTTAATTATTGAATAAGCATATCAAATAATTAATTATTTAAATAGATAATTAATGATCAATAATAAATTATTTTTTATTTAAATATTTATTAATTTAATAAATCAGATGCTTAATTAGCTAATTATTAAACAAAATAATTACGTTAATTAATTATATTTTATCATTATTTATAATTTACTTAGTAGAGTAATAAAATAGAAAATAATTTGTTCCACCTAATATATATATAGGTGAAAATATTATTCTCCCCTTTTAACAAATTATTTTAAAATAATTTATTAAAAAAAAATTATAATTTTTAACACGGTTCGAATATATATATATATATATATATATATATATATATATATATATATATATATATATATATATATATATATTCTCTTATTCTTTTTTCATCTCTCGAATCAAAAATAGAATAAGAGAATTACACTCAAAATATACCACAAGCTAGGTACAAGTTTTCTCTTATATTACATGGTGTAATCAATGAATGATGGATTACCAAAACTTTTCTAATCTAAAGTTTTTTTGGTACCCGAAAAGTGCATAGAAATGTTTATGATGTCACAGAATCAGTTTCTATCAATAAATTTTCATGAGATTTGTACGTTTAGGTACTAAGGATTTGGACAATTGTAGTGCCTAAATGATACGAAAATTGATTTTGAAGTAATTCCATTGTTTTGAGTATCATTTATTACTATTTGATGTTTAATTACTTATCTTATATACTTTACTCAATGTACGTGGAAAGAATAAAATTGGTAAAATCAGACACAGGTATAATAATCCTATCTGAGTCTTCTTGTCTCATGGTTTTTTAATCTTAGATGATTAGGCATGAATTAGGTTAGATCAGTTTATGACTAGAGATAAATTATATTAAATGCAGTGAAATTGTATGATAGAAAAGTATCTCATTTTATTTTTGCAAGTGATATTAATTATGTCGCACACATAAAAATAAATATAATTTTTATAGTCCTTTCAAAAATTAAAAATTATATAAATATAATTATGTCGCATACATCTTTTCATTTAAGCGCTAAAAGCTTACAAACATTAACATATATATAAGTACGTAGAAGCACAATTATGTTTGTGAATTTTTTACTATTAAATTTGTATTGAAATTTGTACTATTATAAAGTCAATTAAAAAAAGAGAAAGAAAAAATACAATAGCACAAATTTCAATACAAATTCAATAATAAAAAATTTATAAAAATAATTAGATTTGTACTTTTAAAATTATATTAGCTCTACTATATATATATATATATATATATATATATATATATATATATATATATATATATATATATATACCTTTGGCCAATGTCTTTTTTGCCCAAGAGCAATATATATATATTTTTATAGAGTGAACACATGAGGTGATTGATAAAGTAAAAGGTAAATAGAATAAATTAAATTAATGATTGTGGTTGGTGTATCAATTACGATTATTTTGAAAAATATCAACTTGTTTCTCGCATGGCTATTTTTATTATTTTTTTATTTAACCACATAATTAAATAAATGAATATAATTTGTCCCTTCATGTTTTCTTTATTCAGAATATAAAAAACGCGCATCATGTTCTCATTTTATTTTAAGTAATCAGGTAAGTCACAATACATAATGACTTTTTATTTTATTGTGAATGAAAAATATTTATTTTGTCACGTGTGTAACATGATGTTTCCTTCAAAAAAAAGTATATTAAGATCAACGGAATATATTAATAGATATACAATTGCCAATATTTTAAGTACTGAGACTACTAGAAACATACCTGTTCTCATGTAAAAATGGAAGTTTCCATGTGAACAGCAATGCGATCGAGAACACTAAGTTAAAACCCAACAATTAATTTGTTTGATCCACGAGACCATGCATCATATTTGCTGTGTCTTTTTGCGTACGTGACTTATTTTTTTCCTTTTGTATTATGAAAGAACCAATTAAATATTGTACACCTGTTGACTACAATATATATAAGACGTGATTTTTTCTTTGCTAAAAAAGTTGTGTATAGCTCAAGCCAAGCTTGTTTGTAAATGAGCCAAGCTGGAACCAGTTCATTTAATTTGAGTCGAATTTAAGTTACAACTTATTAATTAAAGCAGTTTTATATGTATACTGTTTAGATGCAAAATTTTATTTGAATGGAAATTTTTACCAACCGATAAGTAAGAATATTAATATATATTTTTATACCTTTTTTCATCAGATCAATTATTTTCTTTTAGTAATATGATATAAGAGTCTATTCTGAACCCCTTTTAGTAATTAACGGGTTTTAATTATCGTAATTATATAATAAATTAAATCTCTATTTTTTATCTCATGCACGTAGCGAAGAGATATTAATATATATTTTTGGATCTGTTTCCTACTAGATAGATATTTTTGATAACACAAAAAAAATTATTTGGATATAAAATAATTCAAAATTACTGATAGAAAATAGTAGAAAACAAATCTAATTAAACTCATTTTCTGCATAATTAAATTTTGAAAAATTAGTTTCGACAAACACTGTCGAGCCCATTTTCATCCCTACTTAATGACACAAAAAGTATTCTATCAACTGCAGAAAATATTATGCGAAATCACTAGTGAACTAGTGAAAGTTCATATATATATATATATATATATATATATATATATATATATATATATATATATATATATATATACTAGTTAAAGATCCGCGCTTCGCGACGAAAAAATAAATTTATAATAAATTAACATTAATAATTAGTAATTAATAAATAATAAATAATAAATTATTTATAAAAATAGAAATATTTTATATATTATAAGATTTTTAACTTATAAGTCAGAACATATGAACTTCATTATTTTGATACAAAACTAAAAACAAGGAATAATAAAAAACGTTGACCTAAATTTATTCAAATCACTCTCTTTATAAACTTTATGAATTAATACTAGTAAGGTATATCTAATGTAAGATGATAACGCTTACATATGTTTTATAATTATTCTATTCTTCTACATTTTTTTTTGTTTGTAATCAAAAATAAATAAATAAATAAATAAATTTCAAATTCGTTATTTGAAACCTAAATTTAAAAGGTATGTTGAAAAATAAATTAAAAATTCTAATTTGAAGGCTATATATATTTTTTTAATTTTAAATTTAAAAGATACAATTCAAAATTCAATTTTTTAATCTAAATTTCGCGAAAAAGTTCGATGCACCGGGTGCAGGCTTTAATAATTTAAATTTATATTAAAAAAATTAATTTTGACATGTTTTTTTTTTATATAATTCATAATTGTTAGTTTTCTTATCTTACAATCAAAATTTAAAATTTAAATTTAAATTTAAATTGCTATTTTCGTAAATTAAACCATACACCCGGTGCACAACTTTATGGAAGGCAACAAAATTCAAGCCTCTCCACATTTAGTAGCTTTTGGTTGGTCTGGAGAAGTTCGACGTACCGAGTGCACGCTTGAACTTACGAACTGCAACTTAAATAGCAATTTAAATTTTGATTTAAAAATTAAATTTTAATTGTAAGAGAAAAGAATTAAAAATAATAAATTATAAAAAAAAAACGTGACAAAAATTTTTTTTTAATATAAATTTAAATTATTAAACTGTATACCCGGCGCACCCAACTTCTTCGGACCAAAAGCTCCCAAATGCGGGAAGGGTTTCATTTGGTTGCCCTTTCATGTATTTGTATTGATTGATATATATATATATATATATATATATATATATATATATGAAAGGCATTAGTTTGTTCTTTCAAAAGAAATCGTTTTCAAACAAAAGGAAAATGAAGATGCCTTTTTAATGGGAGTTGTTTGACCACGTAATTTAGTGTAGATAACACTAATATGGAAGAAGGATATGCATTACATCTCGATCAACTTACATCATGATCATTAATTAGTGCGATGATGTTCCTTTTTTTCCTTTTTCTTTTTCTTTTTTTTTTTTTTTTTTTTTTGTCTTCTTCAAGCTATACCTGTTGTGACTGTTCCCTTTCTCGTGGGAGTACAAATGCGTCACGGTCATAGTTTTATGGTATTTGTATTTGTATTTTTTTTTTTTTTTTTGTGAAGCTTAATTTAATGATATTGGTTTAATTAGATCCCTCACTACATCATTTAGTTTCTAAAAAGTGTCTATATTTAATCCTTTATGAGGCCTTTTGGTTGAAGATAATGAAAGGATATTCCAATTATTGCACATAATAAAGAAGAAAACTTTTTGAATGATTTTGAGATTTAAGCTGCTTTTTTAATACTAAATCACCAATAATTGAGAGGTTGTTTGGCTAATAACTCATAAAATAATTTTTTTCATATGCATACATCCCACCCCATCTAAGGGGTGGGGACTTATTCACAGGTCAAATGAATAAGTCCCCACCCTTTGGATGAGGTGGGGACTTATTCACCGGTCAAGTGAATAAGTTCCCACCTCTTGGATGAGGTGGGGTGTATGATATACACCCATTCGGAGTGTATAGATAGCAAAGTTCATTTTAAAAAGCAATAATTAGATAATTAATTAAGAAAAAAAAAAGTACAATTTTTTTTTTTTTTTTTTTTACAACGACAAAAAGTTAAATAAAATCTGTAATTATTCAGAAAAATTTAATGCTAGAAGTTTACAGTAATAAAATTATTAGTGCTGTTCGAATAATTTTATTTTATTTTTTTTTCTTTGTTCCTGAATTCAATAACTTTTTAATTGAATATATATAAAAAAACCAAATTATTGCACCAGAAGGATGAACGAGATTGTTTTGGAACATACCAATAAAGAGGGATAGAATATATATGGTTAAAAGCAAGTGGCCTTAATTTAATGAGTTGTAATCAAAATCATTGCTTTTCGTTATATGTGCCATAAAATTTGGCTATCATTTTTAATTTTGTATTTTTGATTTATCAAAAGTTTTATAGTATGATAAATTTTAAAAAAATTGTTTGAGAAAAAGAAAAAAAAAAAATGTTTGTAGTGGAAAGTAGAGGAATCAGATCTCTCGAATTTAAGCCCCGTAGTGATCTCATCACTTACATCAAATGGGAGGTATCGAAAGCTTTGCGAACGAATCAGATTCGATAAAAAAAAAATTAGTAAAAAATTATTTATTCTTCTTTTCAACCTAGAGACAATTCTATGGATGAAAATTTTTGAGAATATAATACTTTCTTTATAAGATAGCGAAGTTTTTTCTCTTTAATTTTTGTTCATACAAATTTACTTTTTATATAAATTTTTATATTAATATTTTATTTATTTTATAATTATTATTTTTATTTCTGTATGTAGTCAAACTTTTCGGATAAGATATAGAACGTAAAATACCCAAAAAACCAAAATTTAATTGTATCTTTTTATCCATTAGAACAATTGCTGATAGAGACAAGATGATAAAGGCTTGTTCGAACGAGGCCGCTCCAACTGCTATTACAAAAGTCTCATTTTTGTTGATAGTTTTTTTTTTCAAAAAAAAAAAAAAAAAAGAAAGAAAAAAAAGTTGCAGTAGTATAGAATTTTAGGTTATATGTATAGAGTAGAACTTATGTACTTATATATTTTAAATATACAAGTATATTTATATTTGTGAATATTTTACCATTAAATTTATATTGGAATTTATATTTTTTTATTTTTTTTTTTAGTTGATTTTATAAAAATATAAATTTTAATACAAATTTAATAATAAAAAATTTATAAGTATAAATATATTTGTGCTTTTAAAAACATATAAACTTACTATATATATATTCCATAGTCCGATGCAGATGCCAGACTTTGATTTATTGGATATGTTAGGTGACAAATAATAATAATAAAAAAAAATTTGAAATCTATTGAAATGTTGAGATTGTTTAATATTATCGATCAAATCTATGGAATCAAAATTTTTTAACTTAAAATATTTATTGTAAATGACTGCGTGACTTCTAAGATTCTACTTGAATGCCTTTTGCTTAATAAGAGCTGGGCTGTATCTGTAGGAATGTAAGAATGCTGCTTCTATAAGAATATTTGAGCTTACAATTTTTGCTACTATTTCGAAGGTAAGTTCGCTGAAATGTAGTAAACAAAAAAAAAATTCAAAATAAAAAGTAGTAGACGTGGATCAATTCTTTCATGAGGTTAGATTTTTAAAGTGTCTTTGGTTACCACAGTAATAGTGGTTTTTTTTATATAAAAATTTTATTTTATTTTTCTTTTTTTTTGATTTTGTAGGCTTGATCCATCGTGCTTTTTCTTTCCTTCTTTTCGTTCTTTTAAAGGGGCGGCGGCTGTTTCAATCTTTTACAATCAATTTTATTTTATTTTATTTTTTATGAATGAAGCATTTTGCCCGCTATCTTTTGTCAAAAAAAAAAAATATTTATTACTAATTAAGTATAATAATAATATATTTAAGTGTGGGTGAACAAATGCCGGGCTGCACCACTACACGGCCGTGTCGGCCCGGCCCAGCCCGGCTCGACATTTTTAGTTTTGCTGGGCCTCTTCTTTGGGGCTCGATGGTCTTGACGGCCTGGCTCGAAACAGGCCTGGACAGTGCGGAGCTTGGGAGAGCCCCACGGCCCAGCCTCTCTTGGATCGTGCCAGCTGAGCCAACACGGTCCGGACCTCGAGGCCCAATACTAGTTTTGGACTTTGTGAGGTGTTTGGTTTGGATTATCTTGTCAAAATTACATGTAATTCATCAATCGTCCCTAGTGCAAGTGGCAAAGGGCTTGGTGGTTGATGTCCGAGACCTGGGTTCGAAGCCTAGTTGCTTCACATGTGTTCAAATAGGGTATATCCCTGTTTAATCAAAAAAAAAAAAAAAAAAAAAAAATTACATGTAATTCTATGAGGATTACTGTATTTGGTTTATCTAGTTTGTAATCCGTTCGGTAATGTGACATTACAAATCGTGCAAAATTATATCGAAAATATTTTCGAGGAGGTGCGGGTATTTCACATTACTGAAGGATGGTAATATCGTATATCATTTAAATTACAATTTTAACTTCCGACCTGTGAATCATTTCAATACATTATTTTTAAAATTTTAATTCAAGATTTTAAATTGTTAAATTTTAAATTTAAATTTTTATATTTCAAATTTAAATTTTAAAATTTAAAATTTAAAAATTTGAAATTTAAAATTTAAAATTTGGATTTCAAATTTCAAAATTTAAAATTTCAATTTAAATTTCAAAATTTAAAATTTATATTTATACTTATATTTTAAATTTTAAAATTTTAAATTAAAATATTAAATTTTATATTTTTATTCATGTTTTAAATTTAATATTTCAAAATTTAAATTTAAATTCAAATTTGAAATTTAATTGCAAATTATATTAAAATTATAAGTTTAATAAAAAATAATATTAAATTTGATCACAAGACAATTTTGGAATAAACTATTATTGTCAGTATTACTGAATTTTATAATATGAATCAAATATAACAATTCTATATACACTGTAATTCAATATTATATTATTGTATTAAACAAAACGCGATAATACAAGATCAGTAGTAATCCGATTCAGTAACCTCAAATATTTGATTATGTCGACATAACCTGTAATATGCTATATAGCGCAAACTAAACGTGCCTTTAGGATCTGAACTCTTGTGGAGAAGTGCACCGGGCCCTTCTCTCTAGTAGCACTTCGTACAAGCCTTGGGAGGAGAGGTTTTGGTCCGGTGGACCAAATAATTTTGATCTATTAGACTAAAATTTTATTTTCAATTTATTATTTTTAAAAATATAAATATTTATAAATATTTTTTTAAAAAAATAAATATTTATTATTTTATAATTATTTTTATAAATTTTAATTTTTTTATCAAATATAAATTTAAATAGAAATAATTTGTTCTTTATATTTTAAAAATAAAATTTTAAAATAAAAATTTCAAAGGGTGGCCGGAGGCACGGCTCAACCCGGCTCGACTCGTGACTTTCGGGCCAGAGGTTTGGTAGCTTCGGCCTGGCCCGGCCCGGTTCGGCCCGGAATTGGAGCTAGGTCGGACCGAGCCAGCCCCTGGCTTGTTTCGACCTGAAAAATATAGGCGTGCCGGTCCGCACCCACATTATACCCCTAAGTGCACCAGATAGAAAGTCATAGTTAGGACTATTAACGAGTCAGACACGAGCGAACTAGAGCTTTCTCATTAAAAAATCGAGCTAAGAAATTCAGCTCGTGTTCAGCTCCTTTATTAACCAGTCGAAAACAAGTTGCCTCATGTATAACAAATTAAATTGTCAGCCCTACTGTTGGATGAAAAATTAAAATAAAAATGGAAAAAAAAATTTTAATGTAATAATTAAAATTTATATTCAATTCAAGCTATATCGAGCCGCACATAAATGATCCCAGTTCGCGTTCGACTCGTTAAGATTTTAAGTTGAAAATTTCAACTTGTGTTCGGCTTGTTTATTAAAACAAATGATCAATTTCGAGCTCATTTCGAGCCGCGTATGAGCTGGCTCGCAAACATAAAGCTGAATTATCAATCCTAGTCATAATGTTTTCAATACAAAAGGTAAGTGGGTTCGGCCCATACATGTTCATGACTCGGCATGTTATGGTTTGAACCCAATTCAACCCAACACAATTTCGATTGGGCCTCTTGAGCCGATGAACTCATGGGTCGGTCTAACGCCAATGTTGGAGCGGATCTGATTCAAGCCGAGTTGGGTTTTACCGCACCTTTTAGAAATCTCAATTTTAAGGTGCATGATGATATGATTTTCATATCTTTAACAAAAAATGTGATGAATGTTTAAAATATTATAATATGTAAAATGAATAGCTAAATCATAAGCAACAATGTGGCGGACTTAAACTTAGGCCTCATTTTCTCAATTAAAAAGATACCCAATAAATTACCGCAAGCAAGGGTGATAAAAAGATTTGACAATTATTCATCAAAAAGCATATCATGTGCTCATGAATTATCAAAAATTTATCTTTATTTTTTTTTTTTTCAAAATAAATTAAATAATATGAATGAGACAACTCAATTTATAAAAAACAAAAATTGTGTTTTTCAAAAAGCGATCGTACCAACCAAATTGACTTTCGATCCCCTACCACGACTTTAATGACTCATCTTTTGACCCGGTTGTTAAATTACTTTTGAAAATCACTTTCGAAAATCATCTCCCACTCCTAAGGTTTTGTTGATAGAAATTAAACCGTTAAACTTTTTAAATTAATTTTTAAAATTTTTGAATTATACTTTTTCTTTCCTTAATTCATATTCTATATGTCAGGTACTAACGAAGTAACAAGCCACGTACGCACATGGCCTAATTAATTCTACATGGGAAGTTGGGAACAAAAGATCTCACCTGATCATGTTTTCTGCGTAAAACGCACTTCATCATTTTGTGATGTGTCTCATGATGATTCACGAGAGTTAAATTTTAAAAAATAAATAAGTTATTGAAGAGGCCATTAATTAGATCTCTCGTATGATTGATCTTTATATACTCTATCTATTTTCACTTAGTAATGTTTATAAAAGGCACTCTTTTTAATTTTCTATAATCAGAGAGTCAAAACCAAAATTAGTACACAAATGAATGGGAGAAGTTTTTTTTCCAATTCAGATTCGGATTCAGCTTTTCATGGCCTTTTGAGTTCTCTAGAAAGAATATAGAGAAGATCCTCACTGGAATTTTGTTGGAAAATTTATTGTGGGCAATAATTAATTGTTAGATTTGTTTAGGGCAATAATCTTCAAAATTTACACTATTTTTTTTTCATTGCAAAATGAAAATCTTTATTAATACGCAAGTGTAATTAATCAATCTCTCTGATCCTTTTTTTTTTCTCAATAAATCTGGCAAATGAGCGGATTGAATAATTCGCGGATGGATTATTATACTCGCGGACTTTATGGGTATGGATATTTATATCCATCCTTGCTTGGGCGAGCGAGTATGCGGGTTATCCGCAAATTTTTTTATTCTTTTTTCTACTCTTACACTTTTCAAATATAAAATATAAAATACATAAATTTTAAAAACATAATAAAACTTATTTAAAATATCACAACAAACAATAAACAATATAAATTTTTTAAACACATAAATTATATAATATAAACATATTTTATCATCTAAAATTTTCATAATACAAAATTAATAAATTTTTTATAATTATAGAGCCAAATATCATAGAGATAAATAATTAAAACTCAATTCACAACTGTAGCTTTATTAGTTGATTCTCTTGATTCCGAATAGGCTGGGCAATACGAAAGGTGACCATAAAAAAAAAACAAATCAAAAAAAAAGTATTATTAGAATTTTTAAAAATGTATAAATAAAAATAATATATATTTTTAATTAAAAATATATATGGATACTCGTAAGTATCTGCGGGTTGCTCAAAATATATATTTATATCTAAAGGGGTACCGCCATTTTATCAATAATTTTTTGAATAAAAAAAATTAATATTTATATGCAGGTACAGATATGAATTATAAGATCTACTGTTAAATAGTCTCGCTCAAATGATATTAATGTTTTGAGTAATCGACATGGTAAATGTGACTAACAATGATCTCATTTGATCTTAAATATCCAAGCTTGATTGTATTGGATATGTGTGGTATGGAGTTGGCACACGTCATGCCAACCCTAGCTATATATACTTATATTTTTTAATGGAACTCCTTAATTTTTTTTTTTTTTGGAAATAGCAAAGGGACAATTTGTGTGATATCCCGGAATTTCAATCAGTTATATATAAATGATACAATAAAACTAAATTTTTTAATTCAATTATAATATTTTAAATGGTAGTAATACCCAAGAGGTTAAGAGAGTTAAACATGTTAGAGCTAGAGTAGTTTTAAGATGAATGACCTCTTGAAAAGTTGGGGTATCACAGTTGGTATCAGAGCCATTCACCAGCCGGAAACGTGAGATTAATCTCGGCTGAATCATGGTTATTTAGCGGGCAGAGCGAGACTCCCCAGCTAATAACCGTTGTGGGTGGAGTGCAGCTCCCCACAAGATAAACTAAGACTAGCGAGATGAGTCTCATATCGTCTGGTACTTATGAGTGTTTAAAGTCTGAACGAGGATGCCAGGACTTAAAATAGGGAAGAATGTGATATCCGGCTATAATATTTTGGGTGGTGGCAAGACCTAAAAAGTTATGAAAGTTAAACGTGTTAGAACTAGAATAATTCTAGAATGAATGATTCCTGAAAAGTTGGGATGCTACAATTTGTACGCTGAACCGATAGCAATAACAAACTTAATCATCTTTTTCTTCAAATGCATGAATATTTTGTGCAGTAGATGTATAATCAAATGCCTTACACAGATACCAGGCATATTAAATGTTTTAAGTTAACTTTTTAAAGTAAGCTAAATTACCTCGTTGTTAATGTGCTATTCTTACGGATCAATACTGCTGAGATATTTTAAGAGGCAGAAGTTAAACGCTTAGCTTTCAATTACATACAACAAACGAACAAAAAATAAATAAATAAATAAATAAATAATAATAATAATAATAATAATAATAATAATAATAATAAATACTGGATAAATTTTCATCCCATAATTTATTCTCACATTCGAACGTGCCTAATTAAGAGCCCATTTAGTATTGATAGAGAGTGATTTAATACCATCAGGTAGAATATAGTTGAGGTTAAAATATACAGTTATATATCAATAACATCAAGCACTTCGTGATACAAAAGTTTTCACCATTAGGTTAATTTCTTTAATTATTTTTATTTTTTAGATCATACTATTTCATCAATCACTCACTAAATTTTAAAATATTATTACAATCTTAACCGCATATTCTTTAATCCAAAAATTAAAAACTTACAAGTATCAATAACTTGGTGATTTTAAAAACATAAGAACTCAATTAACAGATGTGTGGTTAGGATAATAGCGGGTCTCTTGGATTTAGTAAGTGATTAGAAAAATAGCATGATCTAATGGACGAAAATGATAAAAGGAGTAGATCTAATGGTAAAAAAACTTGGTAGCACTAAATATTTGGTGCTATCGATAGCATAGTAGTCAGACTCATAGACCTTGGTTACTATACTATTAATAGCACCAATTCATTGGTGCTATTAAGTTTTTGACTCTTAAATTAAGAGATGTGTGGTTAGGATGATAGTGAGTCCCTTAGATTTAATAGGTGATTGGAAAAAAGTATAATCTAAGAGACAAAAATGATCAAAAGGGTATATCTAATGATAAAAAACTTGATAGCAATGAATGCTTGGTGCTATCTCTCTCTCTCTCTCTCTCTCTCTCTCTCTCTCTCTCTCTCTCTCTATATATATATATATATATATATATATATATATATATATGGGTCCGACTACTATACTTTTATGAGTAAAATTTTTTCGTATTTATAAATTTTGGGCTCTTGAATAAAGCAATGTGCGGTTAGGATTATAGTGGTCCCATATTATTTATACTATTTCACCAACAATCCAGTAAACCCTAGGGGGACCACTATCATCCTAAACGCACATCCCTTCATCCAAGATCGAAAAAGTTATGAGTATAAAAAGGTTTATACTCATAAGAGTTATATATATATATACACTCATACACTACAATAAATTTATGTTATAGTGACATTTTTAAGTATTTCTAAAATCTAAAAAAATTTATTGCTGGAAAAAATACCAACACTTATTATTAGTATCGCTATATGTGCAGTCGGTATGGTGTATAGCGACACATTACTGTAATGTGTCTCAAAAATATATCTCTATAATTTAATTTTGAATATAGATGGAATATAAATGAAACACTTGTAAAAAAGTGTAATAAAAATATATCGCTATAACATAATTTTGTTATAGTGATATATATATATATCGTCTGGCTATGATATTTGTAAAAGTATCAATCACTTGATGCTTTAACTTTTTAACTATTAGATCTATCTCTTTAATCAATTCCACCTCTTAAACCATGCTAGTCCACTAACCAGCCACTAAACTCAAGAGATCAACTATCATTTTAATTGTACATTTTTTTATTCAGAAGCTAAAAATTTATAAACACTAATAACTTAATACTTTAAAATAAATAAAATCTTAATTATATATATATATATTTCTATCTTATTTCTTCATCACACGTGACGTAATTTTTTCGTAATTCCAGACGAAGCCTATGTTTGATAACTCTTTTTTCATTGAATTATTTACATAATTGCAGGACCAGTTCCATATTGAAATTGACAAGTTCGTCGCCTTTACCCAATCTTTATAGCAAAATAAAATGCCCTAATCCATGGTGCCAAAACAATTAAACCTTTTTTGTCCATTTTTCCTACTTAGCCACCTACTGAAAACCTCATTTTGGCATTTTATTTCCAACCATAAGCAACAGCAATTAGCAATTATGAGAGCCTATTGTGAAATTAAAATCTTTTCATCACCCTTGGTTTTTTTTACATACATAGTTCTCATATATTCGAGCCAATTTCAATTTTTTTTTTTTTAACCAGATTAATCTTTTAAATAAAAGAATATCGATCAGATCTAGCTCTAAATCTTTTTTGTTTCAAAAGATTCTGAATTTGATTCTTACATCTATTATTTGATCAGCAATATAACTTGAATTGGAGCATATACATTTGCTTGATAGAAATGGAAGGACAAATATTTAGGTCACATTCACCAAGAAAAACAAAATAAGAACCCTGATTACTGTGGCATCAATAATAATATTTGATTGAAAAAAAATTGCACACTAATTTGATTGTTGGACCGTTGCAATCAGCTTAATTAACTACAGTTTGGTACTAGCTACCTTGTTACTGTCACTCGTTTGAATACCCAGTGAACAAATTTTAAGGCCGGAATTGTTGGATTTTGTCAAACGATAATTTTGATGATAATAAATAAAATTTAAATTTAATTTTTTACTCAATAAGTTTAGGTTTTAGTTAGATTTACATGAACGTACTCAAGTTAAATCGAAATTGATCGAAAATACTTGTTGAATCAATCAGTTAAAAAAAAATTATTTGGATAAAATCAAATCGCACCAAATTGGTGCGCAATTAATTACTGTAAATTTTTTTTTTGAGAGAAAGGTAGCATGCTATCCGCTTCGTTTATTTTTTAAATAAATTTAGCTGGAAATGTGAAGTAACTAGGCTTCGAACTCGGGTCTCGGGTATCAACCACCAAGCCCTTCGCCACTTGCATAAAAAAAAAAAAAAAAAAAATAATTACTGTAAAAGTATTTCACAGGACTTATCTGCGAATTTATCAATCAACCACACAAACTTGACCATCAGTCATGGGAGTTAGATTTGAGCAAGAAATCAACTAGCCATAATTTTCAAATATTATATGAATTTTAAAAAAGCTTAATGCATGATATAAATTCAAAAGAATTTTACAAATATGGTGTGAATTAATTAAAAAGAACATTACAAATGTGGTATAAATTTTGAAGAGCTTTTCATGATCAAATACAGTATGTGTTCAAATAAATTTTAAAATATGATATTATTTCGAAAGATATTTGCATACAAGCTATAAGTTGGAGTGAAAATCAACTTATATTTCTTTTACTAATTTTAAAATTATGGATAATGTATTTAAAGAGGTCTCAGGACAAAGGTTGAAATATAGATCTACAGTGGAAAAAGTACTCTACGTCCCAATTATGCTCATATTTTCCTTTTCTTTGTACTTCAAGTTGTGAGTTATATTAAAAGATTATAATAGAAGTTTTGTAATTAAAGTGAAATTGTAACAACTTAGATCGTACCATGTTTAAATGGCTAAGTGAACGTGATTAAATCGATGTGTACTTTGAAGAGAAATAGTTTCAGATTGAAGTAAGTAAAAAGATCGAATCAAAATAAGTCATCTGTATCAACTCATGTCATTGCTCTTTCCTTTTCTTTCTTTTATTTTATTGCACAATTTTTTATCTTAAATTAAATTTATTTAAATTTTATTTACCAACTACTTTATCAACTACCTTAGTTGCCATTGATTATTTGGTATTTGATTGCATGAAAAATAGGCCACAGAAAAACTTTTAGACTCACAAATTTTCTAGTATTTTGTTTAATATTGGCTAAATTACACTTTTGGTCCTCATAGTTAAAGTTAGAGATCACAAGTGTAATTTAATCAAAATTATTTATATTGAAAAATAATTTTATGTATTTTAGAAAATGTATCTGTTTTGTTTCTTAATTTTTTTTGTGAAAAGTTTGGATTGAAAATTAAATGAAAAGAATATTATCAGTGACATATAAATAATGCATGGTAAACATGATTTCAAATCACAAAATATAAAAACTAAATTGTTGTTTAATTTTTTTTGGATCTAATCCGTGGGCTTCTATATCAAAACTAATCTAAATAGCCAAGAAGCTGGGGCTTGATCGAGGCCTAGCTTTAAAATGCACAGTAAAACTCAAATCTCTAACCTTTAAGATTAATTAAAATTATTATTTGACATCATATAACCTGTAACAAAAATAAACTTTTAATAAATAAAAAAATCAAATGAATTATAATATACGTAAATAAATAAAAAATAAAGAAGTTGACGACGACTTTTCTTATATTTTTTTCAATCTACCCTTCAGCAGTTTTAGGTGCTTGTTCCACGTGGCAAACCCAGAGCCTCTGATGCATTGCACCCCCATCGCGTGTGATGTAAAGCTACGACATGAATCATGCGCCACGGGGCACATTTTACCTACATTTCGTATAAGGGTCATGGATCGGTTAACTAATTAATTATTAATTACGAACCCACATTACATTTATGCGTAACTTGTACGCATACGAGTTAACTTTAATAAATAAACTAAAATTGTGCATTGATGTTTTAGGATCTGATCTTTTATATCCCTTAAATAGTTTTGTCACTGCTATTTCATTTCTCTGTAAAAATCATTTCGTAAAAACTTGTTGCAAATTCAAATTTTATTTAAATGGTACAACAATCACAATGCATGTACCTACCAGATATAAAAATGCGCTATGCCTATACATATCTAGATCACTTTTTTTTTTTTTTTTTTTTTTTTTTTTTTTTGAAGTTAAATTTTCCCTACAAAATATCCACTGCAGAATCCAACGAGAGATGATATTTAACTCCCCTAGGCTTAATTTGTTCGCATTACATAATTACGTCCTTATTAATTTAATCAGAGCCACACCATTTCGATCACCAATGCTTTTCCTAAAGTCAAAAACTCTATACCAATTAATTAATCCATTCCTGCATGCATGTGCTACCCCACTTGATTTATATAATTGTACACCATAATAAGCAATTAATTAAATTAAAAAACCTTATTAATAAATTAGTTACTCTCCCCTCATATCTGCATATATAAATATATATATATATATATATATATATATATATATATATATATATATATATATATATATATATATAAATATATATATATGTACCCATCAAACCCATTTATACTCAGCTTACACATTCCCACGAGCTTCTCTATATAGCACTGCTTCTGCGTCTCTCAAAAGCCCTAGCTAGCTAGAAGAAGAAGAAGAAGAAGAAGAAGAAGATGGTTTCGAGCCTTTCGGAAAAGCCGCACCGAAGATCAGTATTGCCAGCCGAGGAGGAGGAGGAGAAGGAGGAGGAGGAGGAGGCGAAGAACTCACTGTCGTCGTCAACGTCCGACGACAGGCTCAAGGTCCCTTCGTTCCGGGTGTACTACGCCGTCACCGCGGGATCGGTGCCCTTCGTGTGGGAGTCGGAACCCGGGACACCGAAGAGACCCGCCGCCGACTTCGACCACCGGATTCTAGAGCTTCCCCCTCTCACCCCTCCCCCCTCCTACTACTCCGCCAACACGAAGAGCAACGAGAAGAGCCACAACAAGGTCAGCCTCTTCAAAGCCTTGCTCCCGAAGCTGCTCGGCCGGAAGAAGCCACCCGCGGGGCCGAACCGGAGGGCGCGGTTCGCCAGCCCCGAATCGTCGTTCGCGGGCTCCTCGCGACGCGGCGACGACGATGCCGAGTACTCCGGTTGCGACGGTTCGCCGACCTCGACGCCGTGCGCGTGGTACGTGGCCACCCCCGGGCGCTGGTGGGGTTAATTAGTTCTAATTAAGGAGTGCATAATATATGAAGCTGCATGGCTATAATAATAATTAAGATTCATTAAGGTAGTTTATTTTGTTAATTACTTTAGAGATCGAGGGTACGTGTGTGTGTGTGTAAAATTTGTTGTATTGTGCCTTGTGTACCAAAGTGTAAAAGAAATGAATTAATGTTCACTCGTGCAACTTGATTTATTAAACATGTATATAGATATGTGGGTGAGTTTTGTTTTGTATCAAACATTTATATTTCTCTCTCTCTCTCTCTCTCTCTCTTCTTTTGATAACTCTTTTGGGTACGTACGTAGTTCTTTTTCTTTTACTTTTACTTTTACTTTTTCTTTTTTTTTTGAGATATGATGTTAATAATAGTGGATTAGTTGAAGGGGTGATGATATTAAGAAGAAGACAGAGGTAGTTAGTTTGCATTAATCAATAAAAATGACTATTTAATTTCAAATGTTGAAGGAGAAGTTATTTACATTTTGGGTTTATCCAAAATATTCTTGTTTTCAATTATATTATAAATATTGAATATAAAATATATAAATATCGAGTAATTTTTAAAATTTTAAAAAATAATAACTATTTTATATAATTTAATATAGTATTAGAATAAAAAATTTAAAATTTATTAAAAAGTTTTGAATCTAGACACTAAAAAAAAATATTAAATTTTTTTTAAGCTGAACGTTTATATTATATAATTAATAAGAATGCTACGTAAATAATAATAATAATAATGTGGATGGGCGGTGACATAAATATAGCTCATTTAGTCAATACATCTTTCTGTGTAAATTACGTAATTGAAGATATTTTTCTACGTACTATACTGAAGTTGGAACTTTGGATTATTCTAAGTTTTTTATGCTTCGAATTTCTCTATCAAACTTTAAGATTTGTAATTTCCAACACCCCCATTATAATTACTTCGATCGCACGAAAAGTGGTGAGAAAATTAATTAGTAGTAATTAAAGAAAAAAAAATGAAGAGATGAATATTCATACTTTTCTCTACCTAGCAACGATTACGATCGAATGCACGATATTTGTTGTCCCAGAGAAGGATTGATAATACAATTTTAAAAAATTCAAACTATGTACTTGATGTAGACTATACCAGTGACATTGATGTCCTGTGATCTGAGATTTTGGCAAAATTCGAAGTACAAAATAGTTAAAATGTGAAAGACGCTTAAAACATTAGTGTTATTGTTAGGATTTGATTAGATTTGTAACTGAATCCTAGTTGGATTAAGATAATATTTAAATCTTAAAGAGATAAGTTTGTTAAGATTTAAATATTGATTAGAATAAAAATCTATTTAGACTTGAATTTGGATAGCTTTTATGTAAGCTATAAATATAGCACATGTGTTATTATTTTAATGTGGTGTTATCGAGACGGTGGTGGTAATATCCATGGAGGTGGTGGGGGCTAGGATTTAGCCACACCCATGTAGTGGTATCTACACCCACGGTGGTGGTAACACCCAAGGAGGTGGTGGGGGCTAGGATTTAGCCACATCCATAGTCTTCTAGGTTTATAGAAGACGAGAGAAGTGAGTCTTCTAGGTTTATAGAAGACGAGAGAAGGGTGAGAGAGATTCAGGAGGTAGAAGAAAAGAGGAGTCGGTGTAATTCTTTTCTTGGTTAATGAATCTTATTTCATCCGCATATTTCCTGTTTTGGTTTTCGTCTGTGGTTGTGCTAATTCCAGTTACGTTGAGAGGACGGGTTTTACGGTAAAAATCTGATTTGACGTTTCCGCTGCGGAATCCCAACTCTAGGCGGTGCCGGCGTGGATTGCGGTACCGGAGCGGGTTGCGGATTCAGAGAATCTGGTACCGGGGCGAGTACCGGATTTTTCCAACAGTTATTAATTAAGATTCTTTTTTTGTGCTTTGAAAGTTAATTATAGCTATGCAATGTCCTAATAATCTTATTGTTAATTAATTCTCACTGATGATTCTTATTTATGAAGTTATATATGTAAAAGCAAGTTTATCATTTTAAGAAGCAGAGCTAAGCTTAAAATGCCACGATATATATATAGAGAGATAGATAGGTGATAGTTGACCAAATACTAGGTTCGAAATTAAATAAACTCACGAAGTGATCAGATTAAAGTTTCCTTATGTTGCAGTTGCTTTGTTCCCATCAATTAAAATTTTATTGCTTGTGAAACGATCGAGACATTGCATCTTCACTTAGTTATGCATGTCTTATTTTCTAAGTATTTATTTAGATTCCGATTGAAATCGTAGAAAAATTACGTTACGTATGACTATGAATTACGAGAAAAAAAGTATCTTTTTGCTTTCGTATATAGTATTATTTTCTGCGTATCGCAATGGGTCAAATAAATACGGTATATAATATTATTTTCTGCGTATCCCAATGGGTCAAATGGATACGGATTGACGGAACTTCTGCTCCGAATAGGGCAATAAATAAAAAAAATAAATAGATTTAGAGGCGAACACGAAATAATTTTTATAATTGATTTGAAATAAAAAATAAAAAAACTCCAAATTCGTCTTGTCATGATCAGCCACAAATAGATGCCAAATTTATGTCAAAAATTAATTATATTTTTAAAAAGTATTCCTAAAAAATAATATATTTATAAGAAAATTCAAATACAAATAAGTTGGCACTGTGATCATTTATCCTGTATTTAAAATTTCAAAATTTTGTTGCCAATTGTGATTAATACTTTTAATTTTTATAATTAATATTGTTAATTTTATATATATATATATATATATATATATATATATATATATATATATATATATATATATATATATAACTTGAAATATTATTCATTATTATTGAAAAATTATTAATTTATATTTACAAAATATAAACAATATTATAATTTATAAAAAATATTAATTATTCAGATAGATTTGAAATGCCCGCAAAAGATAGATCATAAGGCAGATCGAATTATAAATTATATATTTTTTTTTGACTCGCTCAGAATTTACGATTTAGTCTGGACGGCCCCGGCCTGCATCCCTACTAATCCTATGAGATATAATAAATGCTAAAATTTATTGAGCTAACCAAAAAAAAAAAAAATCATTAACTCCAAATTTCGCCGGGTATAAAATACAAAAACAAGTTAGAAAGAAAATTTTAAAGAAACTACTGTTTTGCGGCTTTTTTAAAAAAAATTTTAAAAAAATCATTAACTCCAAATGTTCGTAGACATCCTTTTTGAGGCTGAAATGTTAAAGAATTGGTATTTTATATAATACATAATTTAAAATATATATATTTTTCACCTTATCTACTGTAGGAGATTCATCTACTTACCCCATGTTTAATTATATATACTAGTGTAAAATCCGGACGATGCGACGGATAAAATTTTTTTAGTAAAAATTTATAGATTGAATAAATAAATATAAGCGTAAAGTTAAAACAAAAGATATAATCATATTTAATTATATTTTATAATATGAAAAACACATTAAAAACTTAATAGAATTACAACTCAATGAAAAATAGTAAAAGAATCGAAAAGAAAGAAAGAATAATAGGAGAAGAAAATTATTACACAAATATACTGAAGAAATATTTAGAATATTGCGAGGAAAAGATAATAAATAATGAAAGATACACCGAATAGACTCAAATTCACATACCAAAAATTGAAGTGAAGCCAAATTTTGAGTATCGTGGATGGACGTATCAAATCGAAATAAGTTCTAAAATTGACATCTTGGTAGATTTAGTTTTCTCCAATTTTCCTAATTTTCGAAACTGGATAGTTTTACAAATCTAGCATCTCGTATTGATTGTAACACCTGAGAATAAATGGAGGAAGAAGGCGAGTGAGTAAGGGGGTTAACCGTAGTGAGCATAAAAAAATTAGTTTTTACTGCATAGTGATAGGGAGGCATAAAGGGGGTAACTTAGCTGCTCAGGGTCCAGCGGGGTTGGAAGTGCCGGAGGAGTAAGGCGCATAACCGGGCCACCGGAGCCACAGGCACCGAAGGGAGAGGAACCAGAGGAGAAGAGAGGGGAGAACTAGGACTATCTAGTCGCGCCGGAGGAACTGGAAGCCCCAGGGAGACCACAGAGGTGCTAAAAGGGGGGAAGGGATCGCAGGAGGGGGGACTCCGAACAGGGGAGAAGATGGCCAGCAGGGAGATGTGATGGGAGCGCAGTGTTCGGGAAGCCAAGTGGGAGACAGCGCATGCCCAACAGAAGTAGAGGGACTTCAGTGGGCCGCCCCAGGCAGGCCAGTGGCGCAAACACCTAAACCAGGGCTCCCCATCGGGCAGGGGTGGAATAGCCCAAGTACTGACCCACAGCCAGCGGAAGTCCGGAGGCCCAGATCCATATCCGAGGGCACAGCCGAGCCCATGCAACCTTGTGCTTAATTTCAAGTTCACCCATGCAATATTACAATTAGCATATTAGTAGCTAGACAACATAGTATTGTAAGACATAGTTAATATAGGCTGAGAGAGAGTATTGTAGGGATTATGAAAAATTATATGCAATTAAGCTTTCTTCTCAAGCTATCCCTTCTCCTCCTCCTTCTTCTCCTTCTCCCTCAACCCTCTCTTCCCCCTCACTTCTCTCAATTTCTCCCCGGTTCCCTCTCTCTTTCTCCACCAATTCTCCTCTTCTCATTCCCATCATCCTCACTGCCAAGCTCTACTCAGAGAAGTCTCATCATTGGAGGCTGCAGCGAGTCCGGTTATTACAATTTGGTATCAGAGCGGCACGGTCCCAGGGATCGGCGCGCGCATCATTTACCAGTAATTGAAGGCAACAGCATACACAACCGAAGGCAACCACGGAAAGGCAATTTCGAAGCAACACACAACCAAAGGCAACATTCGAAACAACACACAACCGGAGGCAACAATCGAAGCAACACTCAACCGAAAGCAGCAATTGAAGGCAACATTAAACCGAAGGCAACACCTGCAACCGAAGACCGCCATTGAAGGCAGCCTCAAACCGAAGGCAACTTCTCCATCAGCCACAGGCAACCAAGGAAGGCCACAACTGCATCGAGGGTAAGGGCCTTAATTAACTCACTTCCTCATTAGTGCATAGCTCCCTTGTCTGCAAGAAGTGCCCAAGTAAATTAGTGCAACCAAATTAAGATAGGGGGAAGGAAAAACAACCGGTTCAAGCACTTGAGTCTGGGTGCCGAGGCGGAGAGCATGGCCGAAGGGACTAGGCTGAGGGAGCTCACTGACAGCATGAAGACCATTGAGGAGAGAGTGTTGAAGCTCACCTCTGATAGTGCCGAGATGGTGGAGGGTAAACTGCAACAATTGGGATCCGATTGTAATCTAAGATTTGACAGGATAACCCAACAAATGGAAGATATCCAGAGGGATAACCACCAGAAGTTTGAAGCCATGCAAATCGAAACCACCAAGAGGTTTGAGTTGATGATCCAGGAGAGTAATAGAAAACATGAGCAGCTAGTGAGCATGTATCGAAACCAACCTGAGGCACCAGGTTCCACAATCCCGAGCAATTCAGCAACCGGGGTCACCCCACTCAACTTCAGGGAGGGCCGAGAGGCCACTGGGAGCCACCTTGGGGGATCTGCTTCAAAAAGCTTCGACAAGGGCAAGGGGATATTGCAAACCCCATTCAGGCCAGCTGAGAGGTGGGAGGATCAAGTCAACAGGAACAATTATCATCTGCCATACCCCAAACTTGAGTTTCCGACATTTGGGGGCGAGGACCCCCGAGAGTGGAGTAGTAAGAGCGAGCAATATTTTAGGATATATCAGATTCCGGAGCCTCATTGGGTAGAGGTTGCAACGATGCACTTCACGGGCAAGGCCCACAGGTGGAAGGAAGGATACATGTTAGACAAGCCCAACCTGAGATGGGAGGAGCTGACCGAGGCCCTATACAGGAGGTTTGATGGGTCAGGGATGAGGACCTTGGTGAGGGAGTTCAACAAACTAGTCCAGACCAGCACCGTCGATAAATATCAAGAGAAGTTTGAAGATCTACGGGCTAGAATGCTTTTCCTCAATCCGACCCTGAGCGAAGAGCATTTCTTACAAAGTTTTATCAGCGGCTTGAAGGATGAGTTGGTGCCCTTCATCGATATATCCAACCCCACCACGCTTGAGGAGGTGTACGAGCAAGCGAAGCTGCACGAGCAAGCGTTGGCTGTCATGTGGAGGAGACAGAGGGCCTTCAGTAGGCCACCTATCAACCCACCGACGGGGGTGAATCCTAACAAGAACCAGGGGGCCAGGCCTTGGGACAGGAGTCATGAGGGGAGTAGAGCTGTACCACACAAGGGTCCCACCGGGCCTCCCTTGATTAGCAAACAACTGTTCGAACAACGGAGAGCCGCGGGGCTTTGCTACAAGTGTGGGGAAAAGTACCTACCAGGACACTCTTGTCCAGGGAGGACCCTGAACCAAGTCGAAGGCCTCCCGGAAATTGACGAAGTATTCGATGAGAGCTTGTTAGTACCCACAGATGAAGAAGGAGAGGGGTATCCCAGTGAGGAGGAAGTGGTAGAGGAGAAGGGAATGTCGGTGCAGGCTCTTAGCGGGGACAACCAATTGGAGGCAATCAAGGTTCCAGGAGAGGTCGGAACTAAAACGTTGGGGTTACTCGTGGACACGGGTAGCACCCACAGCTTTATAGATTATCAGGTAGCTCGAGAGCTTAAGGCTGCCATCACCCCTGCACCACCCTTGGTAGTCACCGTAGCGAACGGCCACAAGGTCCTGAGCAAACTGAAATGCTCGGACTTTAAGTGGACGATGCAAGGGGACTGTTATCAGACTGACTTAAGGGTGATCAGGCTTGACGGATCCAGCATCATTCTTGGGATAGACTGGCTCAAAAAGTACGGCAAGGTAGTTTTTGACTATGACAATCATGCCGTGTCTTTCAGCAAGGAGGGGAAGCAAGTGATCCTCAAGGGAATTGCGGAGGGGGCCAAGCTGAAAACCATTAGTGCCCAACAATGGTACAGGGCCGGCCTACAAGGAAGCTTATGCGCCATAGCACATGCCAGCGGGTCGGAGGTAAAGAAGGAGAGATGGATTCCTGTGGAGATAACCAGGGTATTGGCTCGCTATGCTGAAGTGTTCCAGGAGCCACAAGGACTGCCACCCGAGAGGTCTCATGACCATAAAATACCCTTACAGCCAGGGGCTAGTCCTGTCAACAAAAGGCCGTATCGGTATTCATACGAGCAGAAGGGAGAGATCGAGGCTCAGATAGCAGAGATGCTGCAGACTGAAATCATCCAAAAGAGCACAAGCCCATATGCGTCGCCAGTACTATTAGTCAGGAAGAAGGATCAGAGTTGGCGGCTTTGTGTGGATTATAGACAACTTAACAAGTCGACTGTGAGCGACAAATACCCCATACCCATAATTGACGACCTACTGGATGAGTTAGGGGGATCCAATTATTTTTCAAAGATAGACTTGAGGTCCGGGTACCATCAGATCCGAATGCACCCAGCCGACGTCTACAAAACAGCCTTTAGGACGCACTCGGGCCATTATGAATTCTTGGTCATGCCGTTTGGGCTGACTAATGCCCCGGCGACGTTCCAAGCACTTATGAACGACATCTTCCGCCCCTATTTACGGAAGTTCGTGCTCGTTTTTTTTGACGACATACTGATATACAGTAGGAGTCTAGAGGAGCATGCCTCTCACCTGGAGACGATATTAGAGCTATTAAAGAAGAATAGACTGTATGCGAGGAGGACCAAGTGTTTCTTTGGCCAAGAATCTGTAGAATACCTCGGGCATATCATCACCAAACAGGGAGTAGCGACGGACCCGGAGAAGATCGAGGCCATGATCAACTGGCCGGTGCCGAAACACATCAAGGGTCTAAGGGGCTTTCTCGGCCTGACAGGCTACTACAGAAAATTCATTAAAGGCTACGGGGGGCTTAGTCGGCCGTTGACTGAATTGTTGAAGAAGGATAGTTTCTTATGGTCAGGAGAGGCTCAAAAAGCCTTCGATGGACTTAAGAGGGCTATGACTACAGCGCCCGTCCTCGTTATGCCGGATTTCAGTCAACCCTTCGCATTAGAGGTGGATGCGTGTGCGACAGGAATTGGGGCAGTACTTACACAAGGGGGCAGGCCAATCGCCTATCTGAGCAAGGCCATAGGTCCTAGGCACTCGGCCTTGTCGACCTACGAGAAGGAATTCCTCGCGATACTCATGGCGGTGCAAAAGTGGCGACATTACCTCAGCCTGAGGACCTTCACCATCCGCACGGATCATGAAAGTCTCAAACATCTCTTGGAGCAGAAGATCTCAACCCCAATGCAACAGAAGGGTATGATGAAGCTTCTTGGGTTGGATTATGCAATAGTGTACAAGAAGGGTAGGGAAAACGTGGCGGCGGACGCCCTGTCCAGAAAAGAGGAGGCTTGCATGATTTCGGCCACTACCAGTGTGGTACCAACATGGGTTCAGGAGGTAGTCACCAGCTACGAAGGGGACAGTCACTGTGAGCAGCTGATCACAGCCTTGGCTTTACAGCCGCAATCACAGGAGGCTTATACCTATGTAAATGGAGTCCTAAGGCACCAGGGAAGGGTAGTAATTGGCAGCCATGGAGAACTACGGAAGAAATTGCTTCAACAGATGCACGACTCTGCGATGGGAGGACATTCAGGGGTCCAGCATACCTACCGTAGGATCAGTCGGCACTTCCATTGGCCCGGTCTAAAGAAGGAGGTGGAGCAGTGGGTGAAAGGGTGTGCGGTGTGCGCACAAAACAAGATAGATAACCTACCAAGCCCCGGGCTGCTACAGCCGTTGCCCATACCCGAGCGAATCTGGGAAGACATCAGCTTAGATTTCATCGAGGCCCTACCGAAATCTGAGGGGAGGGATACAATTATGGTGGTGGTTGACCGCCTAACCAAGTACGCGCACTTTATCTCGTTGACTCACCCATTCACAGCCGAGGAAGTGGCCAGGGCCTTCATGGGTACAGTCTATAGGCTGCATGGGTGCCCAAGGAGGATGGTGTCCGATCGGGACAAGGTTTTTACCAGTCGCTTTTGGACGGAGTTATTCAGACTACTGGGAACCAAATTGCACCTAAGCACGGCGTACCACCCTCAGACCGACGGGCAGACCGAGAGGGTAAATCGGTGCGTGGAGACGTACCTGCGGTGTATGTGCTTCCAAAGGCCAAGGGCGTGGCATGCCTGGCTAACTCATGCCGAATGGTGGTACAACACGAATTTCCACACTTCACTGGGGATGACCCCTTATGAAGCTTTGTATGGACAAGCGCCCCCGAACTATCTCGTAGCCTCTCCTGAGGCTACGGACCAGCCTGAGGTGAAGGTATGGATTACCAAGAGGGAGCAGTGGACTAAGGAGTTGAGAGAGAGGCTAATGGTGGCGCAGCAAAGGATGAAGCAGCAGGCTGATAGGCATCGCCGAGAAAAGGAGTATGCCGTGGGGGAGTGGGTTTACCTCCGGTTACAGCCTTACAAGCAGACCACAGTGGCGATGAGGAAAGAGTGGAAACTTACAGCGAGATATTTCGGGCCATTCGAGGTGACGGAACGCATAGGAGCAGTGGCTTACAGATTGCGGTTGCCGGAAGAGGCGCGGATCCACCCAGTATTTCACGTGTCCTTGCTGAAGAAGACCCCTCCATCGGCGGCCAAGGTATCTCCCTCGGTTCCCCTCGCTGGAGAGGATGGGCGGCTCTTGGCTGCCCCCGAGTGTATCCTAGACCGTCGTGTGGTCAGGCAGGGGAACAAAGCGAAGTCAGAGGTGCTGATCAAATGGAGTAACCTCCCCGAGGAGCTAGCGACTTGGGAAGGTTACTGGGCGCTGAAGAAGCAGTTCCCGGCGTTTGATCCTTGAGGACAAGGATCTAGTTAAGCCGGGGGGAGTGTAACACCTGAGAATAAATGGAGGAAGAAGGCGAGTGAGTAAGGGGGTTAACCGTAGTGAGCATAAAAAAATTAGTTTTTACTGCATAGTGATAGGGAGGCATAAAGGGGGTAACTTAGCTGCTCAGGGTCCAGCGGGGTTGGAAGTGCCGGAGGAGTAAGGCGCATAACCGGGCCACCGGAGCCACAGGCACCGAAGGGAGAGGAACCAGAGGAGAAGAGAGGGGAGAACTAGGACTATCTAGTCGCGCCGGAGGAACTGGAAGCCCCAGGGAGACCACAGAGGTGCTAAAAGGGGGGAAGGGATCGCAGGAGGGGGGACTCCGAACAGGGGAGAAGATGGCCAGCAGGGAGATGTGATGGGAGCGCAGTGTTCGGGAAGCCAAGTGGGAGACAGCGCATGCCCAACAGAAGTAGAGGGACTTCAGTGGGCCGCCCCAGGCAGGCCAGTGGCGCAAACACCTAAACCAGGGCTCCCCATCGGGCAGGGGTGGAATAGCCCAAGTACTGACCCACAGCCAGCGGAAGTCCGGAGGCCCAGATCCATATCCGAGGGCACAGCCGAGCCCATGCAACCTTGTGCTTAATTTCAAGTTCACCCATGCAATATTACAATTAGCATATTAGTAGCTAGACAACATAGTATTGTAAGACATAGTTAATATAGGCTGAGAGAGAGTATTGTAGGGATTATGAAAAATTATATGCAATTAAGCTTTCTTCTCAAGCTATCCCTTCTCCTCCTCCTTCTTCTCTCCTTCTCCCTCAACCCTCTCTTCCCCCCTCACTTCTCTCAATTTCTCCCCGGTTCCCTCTCTCTTTCTCCACCAATTCTCCTCTTCTCATTCCCATCATCCTCACTGCCAAGCTCTACTCAGAGAAGTCTCATCATTGGAGGCTGCAGCGAGTCCGGTTATTACATTGATTTGTGTGATTTTTTTTTTTGGGGGGAAGTCATTGAAAAAGTTCTATTGCATGCATAGTGTTTAGGGTTTAAACAAAGAAAGATAACAGATGAAGAAAGAGAAATAGGCGAAGAAATGTAACAGCCCAAGAAAGATGAAGAAACGGTGGATCGGTTGAAACAAAGAAAGGAAAACAAAGAAGTAGTGGTTCGATTTAAGCAAGGAAAAGAAGATGAAAAGGCGGTGGTTCGATTCAAGTAAAGAAAGATGAAAATATATGGAGCAATTGGGCCGGTTCGGCCTAATGCAGCAACAAGTGTGATCTGATTCGGTTTAAATAAAGAAATATGGAATCATGATCCATAGATGTAACCCGATTTGGTTCAAACAAAAAAAGAAAGAGGTAGCAGGTGTGATCCGATTCGGTTCAAGTAAAGAAAGAGAGAAACATGTGAAGAATTTGGGCCGGTTCAATTCAAGCAAAGAAAGAAAAATATGTGTAGAACTTGAGTCGATTCGACGTGTATCCCGATTCGATTCAATCAAACAAAGAAGGAAACACAACAAACAATTCAGTTCAAACAAAGAAAAAGAAAAACATGTGGAGGACTTAAACCGGTTCAACGTAAAAAAAGAAAAACATGTGAAAGACTTGAATCGATTTATGATTCCAAATAAAGAAAATATTGCCACGTGTAAAAAAATAGAAAGAATAATATAGATGTATGTATAGATGTATAGATAGATAGGTATAAATAGCTGTTAAGCCACAACAGATGACAAATTAAAATTTTAATTTAAATAATTATAAATCTTACTTTTAACTCTATAAACTTTTAAATATAATTAATATATATTTTAAATAAATTTTATCTCTAACTAAATTTTAAATTAAATTTGAATTAATATTTCCAACATAAGCAATTCAAAACACATCCAAAAAAAAAAAAAAAAAAAAAAAAAAAAAAAAAAAAAAAAAGGAGTTTCTATGCAGTTTACTGTAGTGGAACTTGACCGGGGATTAGCATTTATAGCTTGAGGCTTACATACTAACACCCTGTGCCCAATAATTCGGTACTTGACATGTCTCACTCTACATCACATGCATGTCTATTATAGGCTTAGGCCGATTACCTTACCAACAATGTAGGGTTCGAACCTGAGTCTCAATTAAGCGGCCTCAATATAAAGCCTCTGATGTTTAATGTGGCGTAGCTAAACTAACCAATTGGTTAAACCCAACCTACAACTGAGTTTAAATTGGGCCTGGTTAATTTGCATCCTTAATTTAGATCCCAATCTAAAATTTCGAACTATAGGCCCACCTTAGGACCCAGAAACAATTTGGACCCAAGGCCTCTAGAGCCCAATTTGTAATCGAAGCCCAATTGGGCCTAATTAGCCCCTATATTGTGTCCCCGCAGTGCAAAGGGCCCAATTGTATATCCACCCCGTGCTTTTAATTCACGATGAGTTTGAAGAGTCAAATGTAAAATATTAAGAAGAATAAAAATAAAAATAAATGATCTGAAATAGAAAATAAGAAATCAAAATATTTTAAGTTTATCGATGATAATAAAATAAGGAAAAAATAAAAGAAAAAAATAACTATCACTATTAATTCTTTCTGTTGGGATTTGGTGAGATATTTTGAAATTTTTTTTTGAATTATTGTATGTATGTACCTCATGTGCATAGACCATGAGTAGGGATAGTTATGGTATAAAAAATAACAGATACATTTTATTTTATATCGTCCATTAGATTAGATCTAATGACACAGATTTATTACATTAGAAAACAATTTAGAAAATAAAATTACATATATCATGTGTGAATATATATATATATATATATATATATATATATATATATATATATATATATAGAGAGAGAGAGAGAGAGAGAGAGAGAGAGAGAGAGAGAGAGAGAGTCCGGCTAGAATACTATCGATAGCACCAAGCAATTGGTGCTATCAAATTTTCTGCCGTTGGATGAAAAGATATGCAGTTGGAATTATAGTAGTCCCCTAAGATTTTTACTATTCAACCAACCACCTAGTAAACCCTAGGGAACCACTATCATCTTAACCATACATTTTTTAATCCAAAGACTAAAAACTTGATAGCACCAATGACTTGGTGCTATCAATAGTATTCTAGCCTAATTCTATATTATATATATATATATAGTGAGAGAGAGAGAGAGAGAGAGAGAGAGAGAGAGAGATTAGAGCTTATATGTTTTTAAAAGCACAAGCCAAATCATGTTTGTAAATTTTTTACCATTAGATTTGTATTGAGATTTGTATAGTTATACTTTTCCTTTCTCTCTGTTTAGTTGACTTTACAATTACACAAATCTTAATACAAATTTAATGATAAAAATTCACAAGTACGATTTGATTTGTGCTTTTAAAAATATATAAGCTCTACTATATATATATATATATATATATATATATATATATATATATATATATATGTGATGCATATGGTGCAAACACTAATGCAATGAATATTAAGATTCATAAATGAGTAGGGATAATTATGGTATAAAAAATAACATATATTTTGTCTGTCCTTCATTCAATTTCATTCAACGACACATATTTATTACATAAAAAAAAAAATAGAGTGAGTAATTGTAAAAGAGATGGATGAGATTCTTTGGAGGATCTTCTCTCTCTTGTTAAAATAAGTTAATGATTTGAAGAGATGCTTAAACTTGAGATAACTATTAAAATAATTAAGTTAATGATTTTAAGTTCGTATAGATGGAAGAGATGAATAAATTTTTTAAAACAAGTTAATGATTTGAAGGAGCTTCTTTCTCCTTTTATTGAATCATTTTCGGTTCATCTATATATTTGAACTTAAATGAAAGAGACACAAGAAGAAGTAAAACAGATCCATGAACTTCATAGACATAATTAAGTAATTAAACAGGTTTCTTATTGTCTACTAAGAAATATTAATAAACAAGTTAACACACAAAACTGCATCAATTGATAACTAACATGACTATAGACTCGGTCTAACATAACGAAAGCTCCGGTTCTAATCCTTTTTTCTTCGAAGGAATCTAAAAGAAAAAAAGGAATATAATTAGGATTGATGCCACACACGCACCTAACATGTTTTTTCTTAAACTAAAATCTCCATCAACATGCATCATTGCAAACAGCTATTTGATTAGTTTTTCAAAGTACGTATACTTTACAAACAATTTCTTAACTAACTAAGGTTGATAGCATAACATATATATATATATATATATATATATATATATATATATATATATATATATATATATATATATATATATATATATATATATATAATCACATTGACCTAGCATTTGTTAAGTGATAACTAAAGACTTTTTGAAGGGTTTCTCATATTTTTTTAAGACTTTTAAAATGTAAATTTGGGATTCATATGTAATATTTTCAACAATGACTAAGTAAGAGCATCAAATTTAATTTGAGATCCAACTTTGAATTCGAATAAAATTAATCGAGATCATAGCTTGTGCTTAACCAGTTCTTGGTTGCTTTTGTTTGGTACAAAAGTTGTTTTTCATTATATTTCTGTTTTTTTGTGGGGGCGGGGGATCGAGGGGGTGTTTTTCTATGTGACTCTGGTGTAAATGTCAAAGTCAAACTATAATTTAATAAAATTTTGTTCTACTTAATTAGTTATATGGAAGCAAGAGACCTGTTCTATGAATCTAAAGTTTGGTTGAACTGCCCCAATTTTTAAAGCGGATTCCGGATGTGGAAGAGATCATTTATATATCTTAAGCAGTTCACAACTTCACATATTCTTAAAAAATATTGAAAAATAAAAATTTAAAATTTAAACAACACAATAAAAAAAACTAGGTGATGTAGCTTATTTTTTTTGTGATCCTTTGGAGCTGTGAGTTTATTGTTTCTTTTCTACAATCAACTTTCACACTATGTTACATTGTCAAAACTGGTTTAAAAAGAAATAATACATGATGAATAATGGATAAACCATATATCTACACAGACTATAGAAATAATAAAAAAATAGATAAAAATTATAGTCATAAAGTGACAGATGTGGAAAAATATGTTTGA
Organism: Tillandsia fasciculata; assembly: GCA_029168755.2. Classification (NCBI taxonomy): domain Eukaryota; kingdom Viridiplantae; phylum Streptophyta; class Magnoliopsida; order Poales; family Bromeliaceae; genus Tillandsia; species Tillandsia fasciculata. The sequence goes on from CM054951.1 coordinate 15,241,042, forward strand.
AAACCTCGTGAAACGAAAGGGAATTACTGAGAACTTTCAAAACCACGTGAAACGAAGGGGATTATTTACCTAGAACTGATTTTGATACTCTGTATGTATTATTCAAAAAAATCCATATACTAAAAAGGCATCTGAATTTTAGTCTTAACGTTAGTAATGCAAAACAATTAGTAGGAGGACGTGGCAGAAGCGCGCCCAGTGTTGGTAAGGTAACCCAACATCATCCAACGGGCACGAAATTAATATGACAAATCGTTTTGTTATTTTTATTTTATTTTTTGAGATAAAATGACATATATATCAATTGTCAACTTCGTCACGTATTTTGGAATCACTCTAATTAATTTTTCAAATTTTGATCTTTTCCATGCATTCTATATATATACATATTAATTATATGTAAATAATACGTTTTTCCCACCTAACACTTTGGAACAGTACTGTAACATTACCAAGTCTACTTGTACGTAACGCGCGTGAGTTCGAACCTTTAGAAGAACGTACAAGTATATACATCTATATAAACCCCCCTAACACTGCTATTTTTTTCATCCAAAAGTGCATTGTAACATTGAGCCTAGCTAGCTATTTAGTTGATTATAGCAATGGCATCTTTTCTCTCTCTTCTCTCGTGTATTGTGCTAATCTTAGTTGCTTCTTTGAGCCCTACAAAAGGGCAACTTGACCCCTGCTTCTACAATCAGCTGTGCCCAAAAGCACTTCCGGCCATCAAGGCAGTGGTTGAGGAGGCGATCGCAAAAGAGCCACGGATGGGCGCATCACTTCTTCGGTTGCATTTTCACGATTGCTTCGTCAATGTAAGTGATCAATCCGAAAGGTTTAAGTTGTTAACTAAGTACTTTACTTGTTTTAATATGATAAAAGCTACTAAATTTGTGATACTAATTTGTTTGTAGGGTTGTGACGGGTCCGTTTTGTTAGATGACACCCCGTGGTTCACGGGAGAAAAGAACGCAGCTCCAAATAAGAACTCGCTGAGAGGATTCGAGGTGGTTGATCAAATCAAAGATGCGGTTAACTACGCCTGTGGCAGCAACATCATCTCATGCGCAGACATCCTCGCAGTTGCAGCTCGTGACTCGGTCGCTGCGGTGTGTTGACTAATTAACATTGACTTTCTCGATGTGAAATTCGACTTCTTAAAATAATTAAGTAACATAAGTTTAAAATTTTTTAAGTTATCATCCATCTATTTATGTTACCATTCATTCACGTTATGGATTTTAATTGAAAAGATTTAGCCATTTTGTTAATTTAGTCATTTTTGTTTTTTTACTTTGGCAAATTAAGGATAAAATGTACACAGATGCATGTAGTCTTTGTAATATAGTGATCTGGTTCTATATTTTAAACTTTGATGCTTTAATTTAGACCTTCAAATTTATTATATTTAACTCTCTGATCATAAAATGTATGCAGTAAAATGATTAAATTTATTGTTAGTAGTAGATTAACTACTTCAAATTAATCATGTTAATCATATGTTTTGGTGGTTTAATTGATGCATGCATGCATGCAGTTGGGAGGGCCTTCATACGAGGTGCAGTTAGGCCGTCGAGACGCGACGACGGCGAGCCAGGCCGCGGCCAACAACAGCATCCCCGCTCCGACCTTCGACTTCGGCCAACTCCTCGAGAACTTCAACTCCCACGGCCTCTCCCTCGTCGACCTCGTCGCCCTCGCCGGTGGGCACACGCTCGGGTTCGCGCGGTGCACCACCTTCCGCGACCGCCTCTACAACGAGACCGCCACGGTAGAATCCGGTTTCGCGATGTCCCTGAAAGCGCAATGTCCGCTATCGGGCGGCGACGACAACCTCACTCCTCTGGACGGTTCCCCCACGCAGTTCGACACCGCGTACTTCGACCGGCTCCTGCAGCGGAAGGGGCTCCTGCACTCGGACCAGCAGCTTTTCAAGGGTGATGGGAGTGGGGGTGATGGACTCGTGAGATTTTATAGCAGTAACCCTGATGCTTTTGCTAAGGACTTTGGAGTGTCCATGATAAGGATGGGGGGTTTGAGCCCTCTCACTGGGAGTGCCGGGCAAATACGTTTCAATTGTAGGAGGGTAAATTAATGGGCCTTCCTGGGCCGCCTCTTACATGGGCCTTTTTGGGCCTTATGGGCTTGCTTGGTTTTGTATCCCCGTGTATTATTATCTAGTTTGGGTTTTATGTGTTTTAGGCCTTTGGGATTTGGTTAATTTTGTTTGTTTGCCTTTAGTTGTTCAATAATGTAAACTGTTCTTAGGTTGTTTGATGCCATTTTTAATGAAATTGTAAAGTGGAATTCTTAATAAGTACCAGTTTTATAGAATAGAAGGTTTTTTTTTTTTTTTTTTTTTTCTTTTTTCTTTTTATTTTTTTTCTATCAAGAATTGGGAACTTGGCCACCTACAAATCTACTCGAAGCTTCCAACCTCCCATCCCACCGAGTCCCTTACCATTTGAAAACCAATGGTTTCCACATACTTCTGTAAAAGTAATGGAATTATATGTAACGGAAAAAAAAAAAAAAAAAAGCACAAGCCCTATCATACTTATCTAGCCCAGTTTGCTAAATGCTTGATGACTGATATGGGATGTCCCAAATTTCAAGCCTACTAATTTTATTTTTCTAATTGATTTTACTTTTAAAAAAATAGTGTACTACCATTTTCTCCACCAAAAGATTTTACAAAAACTTCCAGCAAGTCTGTCATTTTCAAATTACATTATTTGTTCCAAACTAAATTTGTAGGAGGTTCTAAAAGCGTTAATTAAAACGTCAGCAATTGAAGAGTCGCCACGTATATAACGATGCTTACACTAAACGTTGGTAAAATATATTCTGACACTTTAAAGTATCAAAATTTTTTAAAATTATGATATTTTAAAACATCGAAAAATTAAAAATAATAATAAATTTATTATTTAATAAATTAGTTTGATATAATAGAGGGTTCGTATGATGACACTTTTTGAAATAACGGTATTTGTTATATTATAGAAATGTTTGGAGACGTTTTCTTTGGTGTCCTCTAAAAAATAAGAGATTTTCTTGTAGTGAACTGTTAATTTGATGTACTTATCATTTGTGAGAAGAAACAAGCACTATATATATTAATTTGATTCAACAAGTTCCAAATAGAATCATCTAATACCCCACCAAGAGATTGTGAAAACCTCGAGCAACATTAGGTTCTATATATTAAGAAGAAACCCCTCCTTCATTAGTAAGTTTTAAGACCCTTAGCCACTTTTCCATCTATGCACCACACTGTGGTTACATTAAACAATTAGTGGTTGGTACCTCCAGAAAACGTAGTAATCTAATCACTTTACCTATATAACACTCTAACCCTATCCGTCTTCCCTCACAAACAAAATATTTGTGTCCCTCACAATGGCAAGTATAGCTAAGTCTTTCACTTATTTTGCCCTAATTTCTAGAATCTTCTTTCCGGCCTTTGCGCAGCTCACTTCCGACTTCTACGACTCGATATGCCCACAAGCGCTTTCGACCATCCAAGCCACGGTCGAGGCGGCGATTATGGAGGAGCCACGGATGGGCGCGTCTTTGGTCCGCCTGCACTTTCACGACTGCTTTGTGAATGTATATCTGTGTTTCATTTTCTTGCCAGTTGCGATAGAAATGATATTATAATGTGATGGATAAATTTTTTGAGTGATGAGTTTTGAATTTTTAGGGATGTGATGGTTCAATTTTGCTGGATGACACGCCAACAATGACCGGGGAAAAGACGGCTAAGCCAAATAATAACTCGGTGAGAGGGTTCGACGTGGTCGACGAGATTAAATCCACAGTGAACGATGCGTGCCAAGAGAATGTGGTCTCTTGCGCCGATATCCTAGCGGTCGCGGCTCGGGATTCGATTGTTGCTGTAAGTTGAAGTTATTTAGTAAATTTTACTCATGTTTTTTTGTTGATGATAATGTGGATTTAGTAACTATGATTTGTTGTTGTTTCTAAAAAATACAATTTTTTTTTTTTTAATATATATTCTTTCCAACATGTTTGGAATAATAGATGCTTTCAAACATGCCCGAAATTCGATTGCTGAGTACTTGAAATTTACTCTGATTTGGGAAACAAACATAAAAATTAATTCTCAATCACTCTCCAAAGAAAAATAAAAGTAACAATAAAAATAAATTCGCACACACACATTGAACGTACGGGAACTTTTAAAAATCAGAGTATAACGAAGTGTTAAAAGCACACACTCTCATGTCATCAACCCCTGGAAAAAAAAAAACATATTGGCAGCTCGGCGGCGCCTCGTACGACGTGCTGCTCGGCCGCAGGGACGCGACAGAGGCGAGTCTGGCGGCCGCCAACGCGAACATCCCCGCCCCTACCCTTGACCTCGCGGGCCTCGTCTCCAATTTCCAGTCCCAGGGCCTCTCCCTCTCCGACCTCGTCGTGCTCTCCGGTGCGCACACGCTCGGCTTCGCCCGCTGCGTCACCTTCCGCAACCGCATCTACAACGAGACGGCCAACATCAACTCCGACTTCGCCGCCTCCCTCCAAGCGCAATGCCCGCCTGACGCAGGCGACTGCGACGACGTCCTCGCCTCGCTCGACGACACGCCGTTCATCGTCGACACCGACTACTACCAAAGCTTGTTACAAAACCAAGGGTTGTTGCACTCGGACCAGCAACTGTTCCAAGGTGATGGCAGCGACAGCGACAATCTGGTGCAGTTCTATAGCCAGAGTCCGACCGACTTCTGGTCAGATTTCGGGACCTCCATGATCAACTTGGGAAATTTGAGCCCGCTCACTGGGGACGATGGAGAAATCCGTGAGAATTGTCGCATTGTGAACCAAGATTAATACAATTAATTAAGTTTTATTACTATTTACTTATTGAATTTAATCAAATTCAACGAATATATATAATATTGTTTAATTTGGCGTGCTTTGTGAGTCTCACAAGAGAGTTTCTTGCTTAACTTAGCTTGAGTTGGCTAGTAGTGAATGGTATGTGTTGTTAGTGGAGAGAAGTTGTATACTTGTATAATTAACCATTCACTTGGGTTTATTTATTATTATTTTTGTGTTAATGAAAGGTAATGCAGTGCACCAGCTGAAGAGTTTAGCTAGTGGGACAAGTTTTGCTAATTTATTTGGACCTGTTCGTAATCTTTGACTTAGTCAAAGATCTCGACAGGGAGATACACTTTTGTCGTATATTTAATTAATCAAATTAAATTTGATTAATTGTTGCCAAATCTAAAGTTATTTTACATATATATATATATATATATATATATATATATATATATATATATATATATATATATGCTTGTATTGATCGACTCACCTAATGGTTTTTTTAATCCAAAGCATTGTAGTGCCAAAGTGTATTATTGCACCTTCCTAGCTAGGATGTTACTTCCACCAATCATGCATTCAAATTAACCATCTTTAATTTTAGTGCGGCTGCTTCATGCGGTTTGACTTATTTGATGTTATCCTCTTAATTTGAAGTTTCTTCGAACTTCAAAAAAAATCAACAATGGCCACCTCAGTACATTCCATAATCTAAGGCAAGGTTAATGTTGAAGCTCCGAACAAAGCTCCAGCATCTATATATAAAGTCGTGAGGCGCGAATGTGCTTGGGCAATCAATATACAGCCACGTGGAACAGACTTTAATTAGAAATTATTAGAAAATTATTATATTTTGATATAGATTTATATTTATTTAAATCAAAATTAAAATTTAATTTAATTAAAATAATATAAAATTTAGGTTTATTGGGTACAAGTAAAGTCAAATTAAATTACAAATTTTAATTAGACTTAAATTTAAAAACATATTTTATATATATATTTTCGGCCAGCTTAATAAAGCCTGCGGAAGGTTTTAATTAGAAATCATGCTCTAATTAATTGAGCAACCCGATGAGAGAATCTATATTTGAGGATTTAATAAGGTCGGCAACAAATTAAAAGGTTGCAGCTCCAATTAAAGTCCACCCAGGTGAGGCATCTGCTTCTTTCACATCGAACGACAGGTTAGATCGAGTCGTTTCAAAATTGTTTGGGTGGACGCAAATTTTAACCTTTCAAATTTAATTAGTATTTTGATTTTTTTCTTGAGAGATTTAATTTTTATATCTAGTTTTGACATTAATAAAAATTTTTATTTCGTTTTTGTCCGTAGATTTAGACCGGTGGTCGAATCACATAAATTTTTATATATATATATTTTTATATATCATTTTTTAAAAATTTATTTTTTGACATTTAATAAAAATAAATAAAGCATAATTAATGTACGTTATTATTTATTGTTTGTATCTCAAATTCTTAGTTCATATTTACACCCAACTAATAATATAGAAGATAAGGCATCGATCGAGGATGTTTGAGCGAGTGAAAGTGCGCATTATGTATGTCAATTTATTTTTTAATTGCGTGGCTTAATGATATGAATTGAGTTTGCGTGGGTTATATAGTGATAGGGGCAAGCGTATTTGTCATTTGTGGTCTCATAACTTTTCGACCACATGAGTTGAAGTGGATTTGGTGGTAATTATAGTGGCAGTGGTTGTCACATTGCGTGCTAAATTTAAAAGTAACTTCGTTCATTCCCATTGATAATTACACGTCCAAACAAATATTGTGACACCCCCGGAATTTGGATTAGTCCTCTATATAAATGATATAATAGGACTAAAATCTCTAACCCGGCTATAGCATTTTGGATGGTAGCAAGATCCAAGGGAACATGAGAGTTAAGCGTGCTAGAGCTAGAGTAGTTCTAGGATGGGTGACCCCCTGGGAAGTGGGGCGTCACAGTTGGTATCAGAGCCATTCACCAGCCGGAAATGTGAGATGAGTCTCGGCTGAGTCAGGGTTATATAGCGGGTTGAGCGAGGCTCCCCGGCTAATGACCGTTGTGAGTGGAGTGCAGCTCCTCACAAGGTCGGCTAAGGCTAGCGAGACGAGTCTCACATCGCCTGGTGCTTGTGAGTGTGCTTGAGCCTGACGTGGACGTCAGGGCTTAAAGGGGGAAAGAATGTGACACCCCCGGAATTTGGATTAGTCCTCTATATAAATGATATAATAGGACTAAAATCTCTAACCCGGCTATAGCATTTTGGATGGTAGCAAGATCCAAGGGAACATGAGAGTTAAGCGTGCTAGAGCTAGAGTAGTTCTAGGATGGGTGACCCCCTGGGAAGTGGGGCGTCACAAATATAGTAACAAAGGAGATAGAGATATATATAAAATAGAGAGAATGAAAATTGCATGGTTAACAAGTAAACGTTCATTAATGGGTAAACAAAGTAGAGTTGATCATTTGTACTTAACCATGCAAATTTAAATTAGAATTCTTAATTTCTCCAACACCTCAACGCATTATATATGGCTTATAGAAACACTTAAATAAGCTAGCCATAGAAAATAGAAAAGTATGCAATAGTATTTGGCTAAACAATTAATTACTTATTCGAACAGCTATTCCTTTAGCTGCATTAATTAATTGCTGGAACTCGTTAAAATATAGTTTGTGCTCAAGAACGGGATAGATCTCGCACTTTATTTTCGGTTCCTTTTAGTTGATTTTCCTACAATTTGTCCTAATCTCTCCATTAGTCCCCGTCAGAGGACTAATATTCCCCATGTTTATCATCGCGCTCGGGAAGTCGCTAAAAAACTTGGCAGAGTTCTTCGCGTACGAGCTAACTTGCGAGTCGGTTGAACCGCCGTTAAAGAGTTGCTGGTCCGAGTGAAGCAGCCCTTTCTTGTTCAACAAATTCTTGTAGTAGAAGTTGTCGAAGCGGGTGGGAGTGACGGCATCGAGGGGTGCGAGATTGTCGTCGCCACCGGAGATTGGGCACTTGGCCTTTAACTGGGTATCAAGAGTTGGGTCAATGTTGTTGGTCTCATTGTAGATTCGGTTCCGAAACTTGATGCATCTGGCTTGTCCTATGGTGTGGCCTCCTGCAAGGACCAAACAAAGTTCGAAAAATGTTATCAATGGTTACTCGCACAAGTGACAACAAATTTGACGGTTGATATTCGAGATCTGAGTTCGAAGTCTGGTTGCTTTACATCTTCAACTAAGTTTATTTTAAAAATAAACAAAATGAATAATTATTATATACCCGAAAGAATAACCATATCACTGGTACTGAGGCCCTTCTTGGCAAAGGCGGAGATGAGGCCGCTAAGGTTAAGAGTCGGGGCCGGGAGGTCACTGTTGGCCTCACTCAAGCTCGCAGTCGTGGAATCTCGTCTTCCTAAAAGAACAGTCCATGTCGGGCCACCTAGCTGCATATTGAAAATTTCTCAAACCTTTAATTGGCACGTACGAGAATGAGCGAGAGAGATATATTTTTTATATGGCTCGAACCAAATCTCTACACAAATTTTTTTTTGTTTGAGACGGAATAAAGACACAACTAATTGGGCCAATGTTATTTGAGGTCCATAGAGTTTAAATTAAGGCCCGAAAAGTAGCCCAAATTAAAGAGAGAAAGAGGAGCCACATACTGCAACAACAGAGTCTCGAGCGGCAACAGCGAGGATGTCGGCGCAAGACACCGTCTGCTTGCACACGCTCTCGACTTGAGATTTGATAGTGTCGACGACGTCGAACCCTCGCAGAGAGTTGGCGTTGCCAAATGCCGTTTTCTCTCCCGTGAAGCTGGCAGTGTCGTCCAGCAAAACGGAGCCGTCACATCCCTACCATTTGTTCAAACAAACTCATCAGTTTCAGATCCGTAAGATCCAAATACACTAAAGTTTAGTCCAGTAAAGATTCGTTTGGAAAATATTCGAAATAAAATTTTATACTATTTTATTCTATTTTATTAAAATTTATTTTTTTATTAGTTGGTCCGTTTGTATAACCTAATAACTAACGTAAAAAAGATAACAATATAATTTTATTGTTTCGGAGTAAAAAAAAAAAATTCAGACATGCAGAAAAATATTTTTTCTTTTCGCGTACGACTTCTTATTTTATTTTTCAATAATTAACAAACGAGCCCAAAGGTGTAATTAGGATCTAAAACTAAGAGATCAGGTTTTACATTAAGCAACTTAACTATCTAGGCTAAGGTGGATTGGTTCATGGTTCATGCAAAATAACTTTAAGGTGCACAATATTGCTTGTAAAATGACTGCATTTACCTACACAAAACATATATAGGTAATCACACCAATAAACTCTCTTGAGCAACTAGCTAGTAAGTCAAAAGTTACATTCAAAGAATAACATTTGGGAATTAGTATGTATAGCTTAATTTAGTTCTAGGAGCTTTTATATATATATATATATATATATATATATAGTAGAGATTATATATTTTTAAAAATACAAGAATTTTTTATCATAGAATTTGCATTGAGATCCGTATTAGTATAAAGCCAATTAAAGTGAGAGAAAGAAAAAGTAAAAAATACGAATCTCAATGTAAATTTTATGATAAAAAATTTATAAATATATTTGAATTTGTAATTTTAAAAATTTATAAGCTCTCTCTCTCTCTCTCTCTCTCTCTCTCTCTCTCTCTCTCTCTGTGTGTGTGTGTGTGTGTATATATATACATTTGGCTTCATTATATAATAGCTGCCAATTTGGATATGTCAATATCAATAACCTACAATATTGACTAGAGGTATTATATAGTGAAGCAACATTTTTAAAAGCTAGATAATACGTAGCATACATGTAACAGTGAATTGATTTGAATATCTCATGCAAGTTGCTATCAATCTGGTACAGTTAGGTCATCATGAGAATTGATCTAAAGATTCACTTTATGTAATATTTAAGTTAATACAAGATTTAAGTTTCTCAACCCATGTTTTTTTAATTTCCAAGTGATTCGAGGAGCAGAGCACTGCGGCCGGGCGAGGACATGTATAGATCAAGTACCCCGAAATTAATTGAATTTTAATTTTTATCTGTACCGGAGATAGAGAAATATAAAGTAAATATTTTATATATGAAAGTATGAATAAAGTAGTGGTTTTGAAACTTTGTCATTTCCAGGGTAATAGAATGAATGTTTAGAATCATGTCATCACAGTATTGGAAAGAATATTCAAATTTGTAGTAAATCCTGGAATTATTTTTTTATGTTCCAAATTGACATGCAGCTGCTCTATATCGATGCTGCGCAGACAGAGGTTGCAGATTTTTCATATACATATATTGCATGTTAAGCTACTCAGATTTATATAGTCAAATAGTTTAATATATAAAGAAAAAAGATGATGGAAAATTGAGGACTTGCTTGAACAAAGCAATCGTGGAAGTGGAGTCGGAGCAGCGACGCGCCCATGCGACGTTCATTTGCGACCGCAGCAATGACGGCCGTCTTGATGGTCTGCAGAGCTTGCGGGCACGATGTGTCGTAGAATGTCGACGATAGCTGAGCCGAAGCCATAATATTAAGAGAGAAGAACAAGAAGAAGGCCACAGAATAAGAATAAGAGAGAGTTGAAAAAGAAGCCATTAGTAATCAGATAGTGAAGAGAAGAAGATAAAATTAATGCTAGTACTATAGGCTTGTGAAGAGTTGGTGCACAACTCCCATGTATTTATAGACAAGTAGAATACTCTACATACACAGAATGTGCTCAAATAGAAAAGGCACAAAGGGATTTTTAAAAAATTAAAGTTGGTCCAAACAGTAAATTTAGATCAGTCCACTTTGGTTTTCGATTAGGCTCTAAGCTTTGATGGTCAACAATAATGGCAAACTTAAACAAAAAAAAAAAAAAAAAAATAAAGAAAAAAGAAAAGACACTTGTACTTCAACTCAGATAAGGGTAAATTACAAAAAAATATACCTGGTCTGTACTATAGCCTGTAAAATGATAAAATATGCTTAAACAATTGGGTATACATATACTCTTTATATATATATCAGTCTCAAATTAATAGATTCAAAATTTTCACACCATTATTAATTTTAGATGCAAAATGTTATAAAAACGATTTGATAGATAGCAATATTAATATTTATTTGACTATAACACATAAATTGAATCAATTATTCAACAAATTTGTAATTTTTGTAGCTTTAGTAATGTTATTTTAAACTTAGAGACATGCCAGCTTTTCCAAATTTATTTAGAACAATATATATATATATATATATATATATATATATATATATATATATATATATATATATATATATATATATATATATATATAGTAGGGTTTATATAAAATTTTAATATTTTTTTTATACAATATAAAACAAGATCAATATTTTTGATCTAAAATTTTAGTATTATATCATCCAATTTTTATTTTCAACTGTTGATTTTGAATTTTTTCGATCACTAGACAGATAATATAAAAAAATAATTAAATTTATTTTCTACGTACGTATTTCAAATACTCTATATCAAGTCTAATAGAATCGATCACCGATTGAAATTCCGACATAAAAAATAATTTATAAGCACGGAGGGTTTCGTACTTATAAAAACTATCAGCCGCAATATATATATATATATATATATATATATATTAGTGTATATATATTTTTATAAGCGCAAGTTCAAATATACTTGTGAATTTTTTATTATTGAATTTGCATTGAGATTTGTGCTATTTATTTTTTCTTTCTTTCTCTTTAGTTGATTTTACAGTAGCACAAATCTTAATACAAATCCAATGGTAAAAAATTTACTAGTATAGTTAGACTTGTACTTTTAAAAATATATAAGCTCTACTATATATATATATATATATATATATATATATATATAAATTGAACTTCTACACATTTAAAAGTATGAAGTTATTGGCACTTATAGATTTTTAGTCCTTGAATAAAAAAATATGCGGTTAGGATAATAGTGGCCCTTTGAGTTTAGTTGTTGGTTGGTTTAATAACATAATCCAAGAGATAAAATTAGTCGAAGTGATAAATCTAACGCTGAAAAATTTAAAAGCATCAATTCTTTGATACTTTTAAAACATAGTAATATATATATATAATATATCTTATATGCTTTTAAAATCACAAACGGATCTATGTTTGTAAATTTTTTATCATTAGATTTGTATTGAAATTTGTATTTTTTACTTTTTCTTTCTCTTTTTAGTTGACTTTACTATTACACAAATCCCAATACGAATCTAATGGTAAAAAATTCACAAGTATCGATGCGCTTGTATTTTTAAAAACATATATATATATATATATATATATATATATATATATATATATATATATATATATTGAGAGAGAGAGAGAGAGAGAGAGAGTCCGGCTACTATACTATTAATAGTACCAAGTTATTGGTGCTATCAAGTTTTCTATCCTTAGATTAATTTCTTTGATCATTTTCACCTGTTAGATTTTACTATTTTTTCAACCACCTATTAAATCCAAGGAACTCACTATCATCTCAACCACACATCTTTTAATCCAAAAGTTAAAAACATATATATATATATATATATATATATATATATATATATATATATATATATATATATATATATATATATATAATAGAGATTATATAATTTCAAAAATATAAGTTCAAATATGTTTGTAAATTTTTTATCATAAAATTTGTATTGAGATTTGTACTACTGTAAAATCAACTAAAGAAAGAGAAAAAGAAAATATAATAGCACGGATCTCAATACAAATCTAATGGTAAAAAAATTATAAACATATTTGGGCTTATTCTTTTGAAAGTATATAAACTCTACTTTATATATATATAATTAGGCTATAATATTATTAATAGCACCAAGTTATTTATGTTATTATGTTTTTAACACTTGGATAAAGAAATGTGCATCCTTATGGTTTAGCGGGTGATTGAAAAAATAATATAATTTAAAAGATGAAAATACTCAAAGAGATTGATCTAATGATGTAAAATTTGATAGCACCAAGTATTTTATATTATCGATAGCATAGTAGCAGAATTATATATATATATATATATATATATATATATATATATATATATATATATATATATATATATATATATATATATATATATATATATATATATATATTTGAATTTTTATATTTCTAAAAATATCAAGTCGGTGGTACTTTTGGTTTTAGTTATTGGATGAAAAAATATGTGGTTAGGATGATAATGAGCCCCATGAGTTTAGTGAGTAGTTGGTAGAATAAAATAATCTAAATGGTAAAATTAATCAAAGGAATAAATCTAATGGTAGAAAATTTACAAACACCAATTATTTGATACTTTTAAAAATATAATAGCGAGACTCTCTCTCTATATATAGAGAGAGAATAGAGCTTATATACTTTTAAAAGTACAAGTCTAATTATTTTTGTGAATTTTTTACTATTGAATTTGTATTAGGATTTGTGCTATTATAAAGTTAACTAAAGAGAGAAAAAAAAAATACAATAACATAAATTTTATTATAAATTTAATAATAAAAAATTTATAAATATAATTGAATTTATTTTTTAAAAAAATATAAGCTATATATATATATATATATATATATATATATATATAATACTTTTTTATACAGAAAAAATAATTTAGATAGAAAGTAAAATATATATTATTTTTAATTTACTCCATATTCCAAAAGTAGGAGAAAAGAAAACAAGGAGAACAATAGAGAGTGAGTGACAGCGCAAGCGCACGTTGCCAACCCACAATTGACCGTCACCATCTCTCACCACGTCCTGCGCTACTAATCTACGTACGTGAGAAATTAACAACTTAACAAAACGCCAAAATAGAATACCGAACTAATTAAGCAGTCGTTGCCGAATTATTAATTATTTAATATTAGATAAAATAAACTCATCGCCCATTTTACTATTTGAACTTAGAAAGTATATGGATTAAAATTCAAAGATCCTTATATCCCACTTTGAGTTCTCCATCCTTTTGAGAGTGAGTTCTCTCCAAACACATTATAAATTATTTTATTTATTTAATATCAACTATATATATATATATAGAGAGAGAGAGAGAGAGATGAGCTGGAATGCTATTGATAGCATCAGTCCAACTTTGCCATCTATTTTATAGCTATTGGATCGCATTGAGATTCGTGGAGGCTCTTTAATGAAAAAAAGAGAAAAGAAAAAGTAAAAAGAAAAAGTAAAAGGTAAAAAGCTTTTTTTTTTAATTAAAGAGCTTGCACGAATCTCAATGCAATTCAATAACTACAAAATGGATGGCAAAATTAGGCTGGTGCTATCAATAGCATTCCAGCACAACTCTCTCTCTCTCTCTCTCTCTCTCTCTCTCTCTCTCTCTCTCTCTCTCTCTCTCTCTCTCTCTCTCTATATATATATATATATATATATATATATATATATATATATATATATATATATATATTTGCATGTATTAAAATTTATTAGTACGTGATTAGCGCACTGTATAGAACTAGACAAAACAAGGTGAGGTACCAATAAAATCTAGTTAAAACAATACCGAACCAAAGAAACAGGGCTGAAAATTAAGACTGAGCAATCTCTGATTGCGTACTTAGTTAATGGTGCATAAAGATTTTGTATCCGAATTTCTGTACAAGACAAAAATTCAACTGTCACATTTCATAATAAACAGCATCAATGTCACAGGACCGTTAGTTGTGAAGTACATGTTGTCTCGCTTTATATGTCCATAAATTTTTTTTGCATGATCAATCCCACCACACATCACGGTAGGATCAATCTCAAATTACGTTTACATCGGAATTATCACGCTGTATATGGTTGTATATATACTATAATATTGTTGTGTGCAATGCAATTTTTGTGTACGGATATCATCTTGATCAAGCCATACAATTGTTGAGACGACTATCTGATAATCGACACGTGTATTGGATTGTTGCATATAATTTGCTTCCTTTTAATATATTTAGAAAAGTATATATATATATATATATATATATATATATATATATATATATATATATATATATATATATATAATTAGCCTACTGTACTATTAATATCACCAAGTTCTTAGCCTACTGTACTATTGGTGCTATTAAATTTTTTATCCTTGAATGTTGTGATGTGTAATTAGAATGATAGTGGGTCTCTTAAGTTTAGTGGATGGTTGGAAAAATAATATGATCTAAAGAGTGAAAATGATTCAAAGTGTAGATCTAATGGTGAAAAATTTGGTAGTACTAAGTGCTTTGTGCTATTGATAGCATAGTAACCGAACTATATATATATATATATATATATATATATATATATATATATATATATATATATATATATATATAGTATACCTTATATACTTTTAAAAGTGCAAGTCAATTTATGCTTGTAAATTTTTTACTATTGAATTTGTATTGGGATTTGTGCTATTGTAACTTCAACTAAAGAGAGAGAAAGAAAAAGTAAAAAAATACAAATTCCAATACAAATTCAATGATAAAAAATTCACAAGTATGGTTGGACTTGTGCTTTTAAGAATATATAAGCTATATATATATATATATATATATATATATATATATATATATATATAGTCCGGCTACTATGCTATCGATAGTACCAAGTATTTGGTGCTATCAATTTTCTACCCTTAGATCAACTTCTTTGATCATTTCCAACCGTTAGATTTTATTATTTCCCCAACCATCTATTAAACCCAAAGAGCACACTATCATCAGTACAATAAAATTATACTATAGCGACATTTTTAAGTATTTCTAAAATCTAAAAAAAGTGTCGCTGGCAAAAATACCGACACTTATTATTAGTGTTGCTATATGTGCCGTCCCTAGGATGTATAGCGACACATTTTTATAACGTGTCCCAAAAATGTGTCCATATAATCTAATTTTGGATATAGATGGAATATAGATAGAACACTTATACAAAAGTGTCACAAACATGTGTCCCTATAACTTAATTTTGTTGTAGTGCATCTCAACCATACATCTTTTAATTCAAGGATTAAAAACTTAAGCACCAATGACTTGGTGCTATTAATATCATTCCAGCATATATATATATATATATATATTTATATATATGAGTCCGGCTACTATACTATTAATAGTATTAATTTATTGGTGCTATCAAGTTTTCTACCCTTAGATCAACTCCTTTGATTATTTTCATCCATTAGATTTTACTATTTCACCAACCACCTATTAAACCCAAGGGGCCCACTATCATCTCAACCACACATCTTTTAATCCAAAGATTAAAAACTTAATAGCACCAATGCCTTGATACTATTAATAGTATTCCATCCTAGCTATATATATATATATATATATATATATATATATATATATATAACAAGAGTTCGGCTACTGTGCTTTTACAAGCACCAAGCAATTGGTGATTGTAAGTTTTCTACCGGTAAATCTATTCCTTTGATTAATTCTACCCCTTAGATCATACTATTCTACCAACCACCCACTAAACCCAATTGGTGCTTGTAAGTTTTCTACCGGTAAATCAACTCCTTTGATTAATTCTATCCTTTAGATCATACTATTCTACCAACCACACACTAAACCCAATGGGGCCACTATCATCCTAACCGCACATTCCTATATTTAAAGATAAAAACTCAGAAGTATAAATAATTTGGTGCTTTTGCAAGCATAGGTACTCAATTCTATATAACAAATATAAAAAGATAAAAAACTTATGTTTTTTTGTACTATAACAATTCAAAATAATAACTGTTAACAAATAAAAAAAATAAATTCATTGTTGATAAAAAATAAATAAAAGTCAATACGTGCTTAATATATACTTAATTTGCAACCCAATTAAATAATTGGATGGAAAGAAATTTAGTCATGAGTACCTAAATGGAATTGAGTTTGGTCTTTAGAGTTTTAATAATATAATAATTAAATTAGTAAAAAGGTAAAAAAAAAAATGGGATGATAAAAATCCAGCATTTTTTTAAAAAACATTATTGTTTGCTTAATTATCTAAGAAAGAATACAAATTGCTTGTTTGATATTTTATCATATCCATTTTTTTTTCTTAATTTATTCGTCTTGTAATTTTTTTTTTAAAAAAAAATAACACGATATCCGTTTCATTTATGAAGTAATTGAACTAGCTCGGCTACTTTTTTTCTCAAAAGGTAGCGGAGTTGTAACTCCACTTTGAAATCAACTGGCATCAAAAGTTAGGTCCAAGAGGCAACGAAAGAATTAACGAACGAGAGGCCCTTCGTCGTTGATTTATATATTGAAATCAACTTTTTGAGTAAATAATAGCTAGTAGAATTAATTTGAAACCTCTTTGTCCCATGAGATTGTAGATTCAATGATAGGTTATGCGCGTGAATGGATCGATCGAGTACGTGGACTTGTTTCCTACACGGTTTTTGGGTAGCTGCAGGGACAGTGAGAATTTGGACTAAAGGGATTGCCCAGTTTGGATTTTTGAGCAGAGTCCACTAATAAAGCACCTACATTCTAAATTGGAAAAGCTTGATAACGACGTATACTCTTCTTTGACCAAAAAAGGAAAAAAAACCTTAAGACTATTGTTTGTGGCAAGCTTTCCACATGAGAAATTTAGTAATCAATGTGATAAATATATATTCATAAAAAGTTTGACTTTTAGGAGCCATATATTATTTGACAATTAATAAATTAATCGGTGCCCAGCTAAGATTTATCATTTAAGCATTAAATAATTATAAAAATCAGCAGTAAATAAAAAGGATTATTGACTGATCTATTAAAATTTAGCCTTTAGAATTAACTCATAATTCCTTTTATGTACAAGTGTTTTTAATTTTTTTTTTTTTTTTAAAAAAAATAGTTTGCTATTTGTTTTATTTATTAGAAAATTGAACTAAACAATAAAAGTGAGATAGCTTGATCTCAAAAAAAAAAAAAAAAAAAGTTTAGAGTTGTACATTGTAAGGTGTTAATCCTGAAGGGGCGCGTTTTCAGAGTAACGAGCGCATCCACCAACTCGTCCTCCGATCGTCTCTAATTGCATAACGAGACTTTTGACCTAGCTGACTGTATGTATGGGATTAGTCACCTTTTGAGGACAAATCATACAAAAATATGAAATTTAATTGGTATACGTAAATTCCAGATTTTTATGATGTATTTGTCCGTTAGACCCCAATCATTAAGCACCAAGTAGATTTTACTGTAAAAACTCTCTTTGCGTTCCAGCGCCAAATCATTCCGTCTTTTCTTTGCCCGAACCTAACAGCCGCCAGTACCTCTTTGAACTCGAGGATGCATCCAGTTTCGAGACTCTTTCCCGATCTATACCCTTTCCAAATTTTCCTCCATATCCATCCGTTGCGATCTGAGCAACCACATTTTTGTAACTTTTTGCCCTCTACTTTGTCAACATGTCTGGAAAAAGCGAGTGCAACGTCATCTCTCTGCACCATCTGTCCTTCCAGAAATGTATCGTTGTTCCGTATCCTGGTATATAACATACCCCTTTAAAAATTTTTCATCTGTCCTTCCAGAAATGTATCGTTGTTCCGTCTCCTGGTATATAACATACCCCTTTAAAAATTTTTCATCTGTCCTTCCAGAAATGTATCGTTGTTCCTTCCCCTGGTATATAAGATACCCCTTTAAAAATTTTCTTAATACTGAGAATATTCTTTCACCATTACGAGGCCGGCCTAAAAAATCTTTCCACCCACAAAAGTCTTCTCTGAGAATAGTACAACGATCTAATAAATTTATTAGCTCTGGATTTATAAATAATCGCCACCACCAATTAGTAAATATGGCATCGTTCATCGTAGCTAGATCCAAAATACCCAAATCACTTTCACTCCTCCTACAAACATTTTTTGCACTTCCATCCCGTTGCTTTTATGTCACCAGCCCAAAAAAAAATTCTTTCTAAGAAACTCAAAACTTTTGATGTCACCCGCCCAAAAAAAATTCTTTCTAAGAAACTCAAAACTTTTGATAAATTATTTAGGAGTTTTTGAAGAAAGAGAATAGGTAATGTTATAAGTGTTTTTAATGTTGTAGGACACGTTTGTTATTTTAGCTAGAATCATAAGATTTTATGGGCGTGAGGCACACACAATAATTTTTTCATAATTAACTATATATATTTCCATTAATATATAGGCCATGTTATAAGTGATTAGAAATTCATAAGCCTACCAACATTAATTTGATCATTAAAGATGGTCAATTTTGAGTTAATTTGATAGGACTTGGATTGATGTCGATCGATATTTAATTTGTAATCTGGCTGGACTATTTAAGCTAGGGATGTCAACGATCGGATTTCGGAGCGAATTTTTAAAAATCTGAATTGAACTGACTACATATCTAAAATTCGAATTTGACAGATTTTAAAAATTTATATTCAAATTCGAATTCGATCAAAAATCTAAAATTCGAATTCGAATCCGAACTTAAAAATTCAAATCCGAAATAATAATAATAATTGTTTTTTACAATATTTCAAAATATATTATATTAAATTTAAAATTTTAAAATATAAATTTAAATATAATATTAAATATTTATTTACATATATATTATATAATGTAAAATCAATTCGGATTCGGGTCGTATTCGGGTTCGGATCGGATACCGTCAAAATTCATATCCGAATTCAAATCCATTAGGTTTTTATTTTTTACATCTGCATCCGAATCAATATCTATTTAATATCAAATAAATTCATTCCACTCGAATTCGAGTTCGGATAAAATTTTGAATATTCCTATCGTCATCCCTAATTTAAGCAGTTGAAAATAATATTTTTCTTACCTAGCTATCAACCTACACCTTTATGCCAAAAATAGAAAGGGTCTGAATATATGGAAGGGGAAAAAAAACCTAGTACATATTCACTGTTTTAGGCAAAAGGAATAAATAACTGGGATACAAATTGGTGCGTACGTTGATTAAGAACATGCATGGGTAATTTTCAAGTCTAAAAGGCTTAGTACTACTAAAATGTCACATGACAAGGACATCAATAAAAAAAAAAAAAAAAAATGGTTCAAACAAAAAGTTGTTGTAATAGATAAATTAATACATCTTCAGTTTTTCCTTTCATTTTATTGCTGGATTAATTGATTTGCATACATTTGATTTGATATTAGTATAATGAAGTGACATCATACATGAATCATGCAAAAACAAGCCAAAACAAACTACATTTTCAAAAATGGAAAATGAAAATTTTGTAACATAACTCAGATTAAGCATGAAACCCTTGGTTTGTTTATTCCGTCTTTAGTTGATCTTCCTACAGTTGGTTCTGATCTCTCCGCTGTTTCCTGTTAAGGGACTAATGTTCCCCATGTTCACAATCGCTGTTGCGAAATCGCTAAAGAATTGCGCAGAATTGGTGGTGTATGAGCTAACTTGCGAGTCGGTCGACCCCCCGTTGAAGAGCTGTTGATCAGAATGGAGAAGCCCCTCCATGCTTACCAAATCAGTGTAGTAGGAGTTGTCGAAGATTGTCGGGGTCAAAGTGTCGAGTGGTGCGAGATTGTCGTCGCCGCCGGAGAATGGGCAATTGGCTTGTAATGCTGTCGCGAAGGACGAGTCTATGTTGGTCTCATTGTAGATCCGAGTTCGGAAGTTGGTGCACCGTGCATCACCTATTGTGTGGGCTCCTGCAGGATCAAATCGTGGGATGTAAACATTAAATAATGAAATTTACGTACTTCAATCATTGATGATGCATGAACATGCATGCCGACGAAATATATAATTGTGTATTTTCAAACGATAAAACATATGAAATTTAACTTTTATGATGATATATATATATATATATATATATATATATATATATATATATATTTTGCAATAAACGTCAGAATATTCTATTACCTTTCGACTGAAACTACTTAAAATGTTAAAACTAAATTTAAATTTTTTCGGAATCAAACAATATGTTTCTCGAGTTCACACAATTGTGGCATAAGGTTAATTATATAAAAATCACAACTATACGTACCTGAGAGAGCTACCATGTCACTAGTACTAAGGCCCTTCTTGGCGAAGGCTGAGATAAGACCGTTGAGGGTGGAGAACGGAGACGGCAAGTCGGAGTTAGCAGCACTCAAACTCGCCGTTGTCGAATCCCTCCTTCCTAACAATACCGTCCACGATGGACCGCCCAGCTGAGAAGATCAAAACCAACGGTTCGCGTGACAAATTAGGAGAAAGAAATTAAGATAGAGAGAGTGAGAGAGAGATGTAAATTAAGATAGAAAGAACTGGATGCATATGCATATAATAGTGCAGTACCGCAACGACTGAATCACGAGCAGCGACGGCGAGGATGTCCGCGCAAGACACGGTTTGCGGGCACACGATCTCAAGTAGAGCTTTGATGGTATCAATCACGTCGAACCCTCGCAAGGATCCCTTGTTTGGAGCCGCCGACTTCTCTCCGGTGAACGTCGCAGTGTCATCTAAAAGAACAGATGCGTCGCATCCCTGCCGCCAGATTCGAGCGATAAAAATTAACCAGTGCAATATAATCAGACTATATTATATGTACTGGAGAACTAATTAATATTCGGAACAAATTAACAGCAATATTAGGATTCTTAAATAAGTAATTAATTAATTAAGTTGATGGGGATTAATAGTTGTTTCATTGGCATGGCTTATAATTAATATTGGTGTAGTAGTGGACGAAAGGTCTCAATCTTTTCATTAAATGCAATCTCTATTATTTTACTTTATAAGTAGCCAAAAATCATGTGGAGAACACAGAGTCAGGATGATATATAGGATGTGAGGAACTAGAAATATAAACTTTTGGAAATTTTGATCTGTCTCCTAATATAATAATACTAACTTTATATATATATATGGAAAGAATAGTTCTACACCCTATAACAAAATCGAAAAATCGCTAACTACTTTTATAAATATGCTATTTGCTCTAGTTTATGAAAATTGAAGTTCCAGATTAAGCTTTTGCTATTTAGGATTCAGAAGTTCGGTTCAGCATTAAACCAACGCAAAAAATTTGGTTTTTTTTGTTCGCGAGTATTTGACTCTTATTTACCAGACAAGACAAAAGAAACTATTTTGAAAGGTAAGACAAATAGTCGCAGACTATGTATATATACACACACACGCGCATGAAGTTAGCTAAGGGAGTGGAGCAAGAACTTGCTTGAACAAAGCAGTCGTGGAAGTGGAGTCGGAGCAGCGACGCCCCCATGCGACGCTGTGCGGCCACCGCAGCTACGACGGCCGACTCGATGGTAAGCATAGCCAAGGGGCATGACGAGTCGTAGAAAGTCGACGACAGTTGAGCTGAAGCTAGTGAAGATAAAATGAAGAAGCAGCAGCAGCAGCTCAAAGCAGAAGCACGAAGAGCCATTGCTAGAAAAGGAAAAGAGAGGATTCCTAGATCAACTGTAGAGGATAAGTGCTCAATACGCGTGTATTTATAGCCATTTCTTGGCCCATGGCCATGTTCCTAATCATTTGATTCTACAAAATTTATCCTACATTATAAAGACTACTTAGCTGGATTTTATTATTATTATTATTTTTTTGGGATATCACTTTGTAGCTGGATTGATACTAGTGCATTTGTAATGGTCAATATATCAACATAATCAACAACCAACTAGTGTGGGTCGCAATCGATAGAACCGCGCGTAGCCCTTTAATTGAATGCACGAAATGTGATCAAACAAAGTCGAATTGGAACCTGTCATGTTGATAGATCCAACATTTGCTCCTCCAAAAAGAGAAAAGGAAAAGTAAAATTTTTTTTTAGCTCAAATAATACAGGCGTTGCTTTTTATTACATGTACATGCCTCATGAATAAAATTTAATTTCTTTAACAAAAAAACATGTCATATATTAAAAATAAAATCTCATCATAAAGATATGTTTTCTACTAAACTCGTCTAAAAAATTATTGTCATATAAATCATTAAAATCTTTCAGATTTGAAAAAAAATGATTAAAATGATGACGTTTCGAAAAATCAAAATATATCATATCAATATATGGCATAAGCATCAATATAAGTGTAGCGACTTTTTATTTATTTTTTTTTTTTGAGAAAAAAATAGTATTCTACCTGCTTCGTTTATTTTTAAAATAAATTTAGTTGAAAATATAAAGCAATTAGATTTTAAACTCGAGATTTCGATATCAATCACCAAATTTTTTGCCACTTCTGTTAGGTGCTTTTATTTATCTATGCTTTTACCAATGCTTTCTAATAGCTAAATTAATTTGGAACATTTTTAATTATCATTAGTTACTGAAAAAAAAAGCATCCTTAACTATTATATTTCTGGTGTGGTTGACGTGCGCGCGATTCATTTTAGCCACCCATTGTGAAAGCTCACTTTAACTCCTCTTTAAGAAAACTTACACTCATTAGCCATCGATCAAATGTGTTTTAAGTTATTTAATGACTTTTTTTTTTCTTTTATTTTTTTGTGTGTGAGAGAGAAATATAGTATACTATTCGTTTCGTTTATTTTAAACTAAATTTAGCTGAAAATATAAAATAATTATATTTCGAACTCGGGACTCCGAGTATCAACCTCAAAATTCTTTGTAACTGCGCTAGGAATGATCAATAGTTATTTAATGATTCGAGTGCATAACTTTTGGGCTTCATTCGAATTAATTTTCTTAACGCTGTGATCTTAAATCACTACTATGACCACTTCAACTAATTACATCCAATAATTTTATGTTTCTTAGATTCTACTTCATGCCAAAGGAAGGGGCATGTTCCGCCAATCACGTAGGACTATGGAAATGACATATTACCTATCTCCCTCATTATGATGTACAATAATAGATACAATTTGTGTTTGACAAAGTGGCAACTTATTTTGGTTGTTCCTCATTTGCAGAGATTATAGAATTTGGTTGGATCCGCAATGTTTGATGTAGAGTTAACATAATTAATTTGATAAGAGTAAGTGTACATGAATAGTTTCATGTCGGATAATAAATAAGAGAGTAAATAATTGATATATAATAGTCGGTCCAGATATATACTACAATTCTTATGCATGTTGAATGAATTCTATCAGATATGTCATATTTTTAGGTTCATGTCTGATATCAAGTTTGGCTTCGCTTTTGTATTTGTGGGGCACACTTTCGAATAAATCGGATTGTTTGGTTCGACGAATCTTAATGCTTGAATCGCTTGCAAATATAGAAAAGCTATTGTTTCTTGGCGGCCCACTGAAGCATTGAATCTAATGCTTTTCTCACTACAGTGTGGTTTGCGGGAGTTTCCAACCCACCATTGGCACAAGCAATTGTGAATATTTGAGATGGAAAAATACTTTTTGTACATTTCTATTATAGGATATGAATATCTTACAATAATTTAAAAAATTCTATTTAATTTCTAGCATTAAAAAGAAGGTAGACAAAATAATTGAGAATCTGAATTATCGAGAGATTAGAATATAAAATGTGTACTTATATAATAGATATACAGATAGCAGTATTGCCGTTTGAGATTACTGTTTTCGCTTTTTCATTGCAGAGTACTGTTACAGATGCTACGTACCCAGAAGGTTCCTCTAGCTAGAGATAAAGCATGCACCAAATAGATTGCCTTATTTTAGGAAGAGGGGGCCAAAGAGAGACAACTCAAGTTGTATACATGAATCCTTGTATAGTCATCCTAGGTGGCTGATTTCGACTGCTACATGCATGGACTCAGATTTTATATTAATTATTATAACTGAAAAATTAATTAATTATACACGTCCAATTAAATTGATAAATATATAGTTGGCTTGCAGACCCACTCCATGTGTGTGCGTGTGTGAATTACTTATAAATTACTTGGCTAACATATAATAAGACCTTTCAACATGTTGTAGATTCAAAAGATGAATGTAGAAATGTAAAGCAACTAGATTTTGAATTTGGTCACAAGTATCAACCACCAAACCCTTTACCACTTGCATTAGGGACAGTTGATAAAAATTTTTATACTTCTGTGTATTAAACTTTTACATTTTTAACTATTACTTAGTGCATAGCTCTTTATAAGCTGTAGGTTTACACACAAGAATCCAACTTATAGCCTGAAAGCACTATTTGAATTCGAAACCTAATGTCTATCTACACATTTTGTAGTTTGAATTTTACAAACAAGCATTTTTGCAAATTTGGACCTGAGGATTGAACCGCCAATTAAATTGTCTCGAAACTATAAAGGATATGACAAAATGTCAAGATATATATATATTATTTGGCCTCACTTAATCACAATTAAGCTGACATGCATGCAGGAGAGTAATTGTATTTTAATTATTATGTGTTGTGTGTGGGATCATGTCGCACTAGCCAAATTACATACCATTCCAGCTAAGCCATGTGGATTAACAATTCCACACGCTTCATGCTAATAATTAAGTTGATTAATTATTTTTCCTAATTGCCTTTATGATGTTGGTAGCTTATCTCTTTATCAAAACTATGATTAAAAAATATATTTTTCTTTCTTTCTCACGTGCGCATGTTTAAATTACTTATCACTACTCGCTAGAAACAGTAGGAAGTGTATATAAAATTTTATCCATTCAAACCGTTGGACTAAATGGTCGTGCATGCACGAGACACGTAATTATATAGAATAGATTGAGCCACACGTACGTGCATGCGTGCTAAATTAGTCAAAGGGTGGCTTCTTACTGTATCCAAGCTAGCCAAAAGTACCACCGAAGTCCACGTGTTTTCAATTTAACTAAATGCTAAAAATATTATACTTACATTTCTAGAAGCTTATACGTGACAAACCGCGCGTACCGAACTGATCGTGACCCTCGAGCCGCAACCGAGTCCGTATTTTAAATTGTTGACCTTTCGGGCCTGGGTTCGGGCCCGTGAGTGGCGGGGACGGGGCTAATTTCGGGAGGCGGCACGTGCACAGGTGTGGAATCTACTGTTGCGATCCAAACTAGCTTGGGATGTTGGAAAATTTGAGGGTGGGCTACGACTTATCTACGTCTCTTTGGTTGGCTTGTAAAATTGCAGCAGTGGTACTTAATTTTTGGTAAAATTTTGTTTCGATTCATTCTTTTTCTGGGTCAACCAAATCCAGCCCATTAAGCCAACTCGATGGATTAAAGCCCGACCCGGTCCGGCCCGGCCTGGGCTTGGCCCAGTGGTGTTACCGGGTTTCTTTCCCCCCCCCCCGCCCGCCAAAAAAAAAATTGAACCGGTTCATTATCAAACGGGGGTATTTTGGCAACTTCACTATCGTAGTCTATCCCGTACATCCATTTCTCGATTCGCCGCTCCACCTTTCCCTCGCGAGACCATCTCCCAATGGCGGTGATCTCCTCACTGCGCCTCACCTTCTCTCCGCGTCTCCTCCCGAACCCTAGTTCCCGCATCCTCCTCCGCGAACCTAGACCCCGCTTTCCCCCTCCAAACCCTAGAATATCTGCTCCTGTTCGTTGCTCCTCCACTCCTCTCGCTCCGTCCCCGCCTCCGCCTTCTCCCTGTTCCGATCGTGAAGGAGGCGCGCGATGGGAATCCTTTCGCAAGAAGAAGGTCGTGATGCGAGTCGGATACGTGGGAACGGATTACAGAGGTACGATCTCACCGCTTTCTCTTTTTTCAGCTCAATTTTTTGTTATTTAGATGTTTTATGTGGTTGGTGAAGTGGATTAGTTGTGTTGATTGTTAATCTCTGTTTGTAGGGCTTCAGAAGCAGCAAGATGTGAGCTCGTTCCCGAGTAAGATTATTTGGAAAACCCTAATTTGTTCTACTCGTTGATGAACTCAATGCCTTTATTGGGGCTAGTTGTTTAGCATGTGAATCATTTCCATTCTCTTAATTCTTATTTATATAATGGAAACATGGTGAAGATTGGGTATCAGATACATGCTGATTAAGATAGACCAGATGTAAAGATGGAAATTTGAAACGAGTATTAGCATTAAGGATTTAAGGCTATAAATGTTTTATTTTTTTTTCCTCCCTAGATATTTGTACTTCTTCATCATCATATTTCCATACAATAGACAAGTAATATAAAATGTAACTATATCTACATATGTGAGTTCTCTTAAATGCACTTGGATCCACCAGATTCATGTTACTTGTGCATGTTTCCACCGATGAGATACCCAAAAAATGCTTACTTGTGCTTGTTTTCTTGTTTGAGACCAAGCTTCTGTTTGCAGAGTGGAACTGCTTGATACTAATGATTGGGATATCTTTTAGATATATGATAATCATCTCTTAGATGTATCATGCGTGCAATATGATTGTTTCCAAGCATGAAATTTTATCTTCTGCTCTTTTCTATTGATAATCTTTTCAAGTAAAGGCAAGACATAGAACAGCTATTTTCAAGAGGATATAACAAATTTAATTTCTTTGTTGGTGGTGCGTTTGTTTGTGATTTTCGTTAAATCTCTGGACATGTTATTGTTCAGAGGTAATTTACATGTTTTTCTTATTGTCTGCTGCTTATTAATTATATTATGCATGTCGTCAGCTTAGCGTGGATGGGATTTTGCTAAAGCTTTCTGATCTTCCCGTGTAGCAATTGAAGCAGAACTGGAATCTGGAATATTTAAGGCGGGTGGTATTCGTGATAGTAATTGGGGAAACCTGCATAAAATTGGGTGGGCCAGGAGTAGCAGAACCGATAAAGGAGTATGCTTTGTTTTATTGCCAAATTGCTTTATTTTTTTAAATGGCATGAAAGTATCACAAAATAACATTATCTGTTTGAGTTAGAATTTCATTTTTTCCCCTCAGTTCTATCAAATTTAGCATTCTGCATTGCATATACTTGGTTCCGTATTAATTCTGTTCTTATCACCTGTGCTCTGCATACCTGCTTATAGACTAAGATGGCCAAAGTTAATGGCCTATATTATGATGCATATGAGTTTACCTTGCCAATCACAATTGTTGAAATATTTACATGTTTACTGGATTAGCTTGATAGTTCTCCACTCTAGCAGATTGCATTTGTAATAAGTGTGTTTATTCATATGGAGTCTATCACATTGTAAATACTCAAATGATTTTTTTAACCAAAAACTAGAAAAGAACTAAGGTTCTTTACTCTAGCAGAGGAAAAGAACTAAGGTTATCAGAGAATAGGTACACGGTGCCTAGATATTTGGTTAGGAATGAGCCCTAGGATGACTTGTGATCTACGTGAGAGCGCGGGGTATTTTAATTAGGGGTTAGGAACTCAAGTGCATTTTCACTATTAAGATTATCCTGACCATATTTTATGTATAGATATGGCTCGTCCTAGCCTTGGAGATGGTGACAGGCGTGGTGTTGGTACTGGCCGAGGTGTCAGTCGACCTCGTAGAGTACCAAGGGAGCCAGAGGGTTCTGATAGACTTCAGCAGTTGGAGGATCGACTCACTGCTCTGGCTGATCATGTTCAACAGTTAGTTCAGCAGCAGGCTGCTGCCTCTACCGCACCAGCCCCATCAATTCCACCATCTACTGTTGAGCCAGAGGTACTGACTAATCCACCTGCTGTCCCTTTGCCACCGCTTGTGGTGACAGCCCCGGTTACTGCCACCACTTCTGGAGATATACCGAAAGCCGCTACTGCTAGCGACTCCCTTGTTGCTACTGTCGGGACATCCTTACCCTCCCGATCCCAGACACCTGCCGCCGTTGTTGATGCTGATCAGGCGGAGAAGGTCTGAATGAAGGCCGTGCTTGCTGAGTTTAAAAAATTCAAACTGCGGAGACACCTGCCGCCATTGTTGATGCTGATCAGGCGAAGAAGGTCCGAATGAAGGTCGTGCTTGTTGAGTTTAAAAAATTCAAACTGCGGATCTTTCTCAGTAAGATTGACGATAACTGGGCAGTAGAGCAGTGAATTGACCATATGGAGAAGCTTTTCCGTGATCTCTATATGGAAGAGCGTGACAAGGTTCATATTGTCTCACATTGTCTTAAGGAAGGAGCGAGCAAATGGTGGGATCGACATCTGCAGAACCATTATGAGGGTTTGCCCGAGCCCTCTTGGCGCGATCTCAAGGCGGCGATATATCATCACTAACTGAAGGAGACGACGATGGAGGGCCTTGAGCGCAACTTGGAGAATATCAGACAGGGCAACCGATCTGTGCGCGAGTATGAGCACGAGTTGTCGCGCATCGCCGACTTGGTTCCTCAGGTGGTCCGGGTTTTCTCACAGAGGCTGCGACATGAGATTCGCCTTTAGCTTTCCTCACACCAGATAGTCGATTTCGATGATTGTGTGGAGCGGTGTCTCTCCATCGAGGCCGATGTCATGATTTTCCGCGCTGAGTGAAATGCTGCTGAGAAGGACAAGGGAAAAAAACGGTCGTTTTTAGAGGGATGGGGTGGATCCTCAAACAACTGGAAGTCGCCCAAACACCCCCGACTCCGGAGATGGCCCAGGAGATCTCCTGTTGGCAGTGAGCAGCGGGCTACAGCTACTGTGAGCACCCAGCAGTGGGGACCTCGGCCCTGCATTTTCTGTGGTGGGATTCATCGTCTGAACGTATGCGACCAGCGCCACGACCGATGTTTCAGATGTGGGCAGGCTGGGCATGTCCCGGCGAATTATCCGTAGGGATCTGCACCTGCGCAGTCTACAGCTTAAGCACCTGCTGCTCTACCTCAACGTTCGGGACCGGCCCCTAGCACTGCTTTCTTTGGGCGTCCCCTTCTTTTTTGACCGCCTGGGGGAGCGTGCTAGACATCTGGAGGACGAGTCTATACTATGACTCATCATGATCCCACCCTTGAGGAGAATCTGGCAGGTACAACTGTTATTTTTGGTAGATAGGCTAGAACTCTATTTGACATAGAAACCTCGCATTCTTTTAATTTCTATCCATTTTGTCACTACCCACGGCTTCACTGTTTAGCCGACTAGACATATTTTGGGTGAAGATTCCTGGTCATAGTGTGCTTATCGATGAGGAGTTTCGTCGGTGCCCATTTCGTTTGAATGACAGAAGATTTTTCATTACACTGTGTCCTCACCTTCGTTAGTATGATGTTATTCTAGGAATGAATTGGCTAACGAGATATCGAGCCACGATCGACTGTGCCTTCTGAAGGCTGACGCTAGCCCTGCCTGGTGAGGCAGAGTTGATACATTCTGGGTTCGAGCCCTCAGCGTATTTGGGAATGTGCTTAGTGTCCCCTATTCGACGGATCAAGAATGGGTGTGTGGCGTATCTTGCCATGGTTGTTAACACCAATATTGTGACTTAGAGAATCGAGGTTATACCTGTGGCGCAGGAGTTTTTCGATGTATTTCCAATTAAGCTTCCGGGGATGCCTTTCGAGCGGGAGATTGACCTCGTCATCGACTTAGTCCCCGACACTAAACCTATTCTCGCGAGTGCCGTATCGCATGGCGTTCGCTGAGCTGAAGGAGTTGAAGACTCGGCTTGATGGTCTTATGGCACTGGGTTTCATTCGACCTAGTGTGCCTCTTTGGGGCGTTTCTATGCTCTTTGTGAATAAGAAAGATGGTAGTTTCCGACTCTGCATTGACTACCGTGAGCTGAATAAGGTTACCATAAAAAATCGTTATCCCCTTCCGCGGATTGACGATCTGTTCGACTAACTTCAGAGGTCGGTAGTATTCTCTAAAGATCGATCTGCAATCGGGATATCATTAGTTGCGAATTAAGTCGGAGGATATTCCAAAGACCGCCTTTCGAACTCGTTATGGCCATTATGAGTTCACTGTGATTCCGTTTGGGCTCACCAATGCCCCAACAGCTTTCATGGACATGATGAATAGGATTTTTCAAACCCTTTCTTGATCGCTTCGTCGTGGTCTTCATCGACGATATTCTTATTTATTCGCGAAGTGACGAGGAGCACCGGGACAACTTGCGACAAGTTCTCCAAGTATTGAGGGAGAACAACTTATATGCCAAGCTCAAGAAATATGACATCTGACTCCGAGAGGTGGCTTTTCTGGGACATGTTATTTCGGAGGCAGGAGTTGCGGTGGACCCGAAGAACATCGAGTCAGTTGTGGAATGGCCACAGCCGACTAATGTGACCGAAGTTCGCAGTTTCCTTGGTCTTGCTGGCTATTATAGGCGATTCGTTGAGGGATTTTCCAAAATTGCCGTCCCGATGAACCGTCTGACGAGAAAGGAAGAAAAATTCGATTGGACTCCTGAGTGCTAGGTCAGCTTCGACGAGTTAAAACGCAGACTGTTCAGGATCGGCGCCTCTCGGAGCCAAAAGTCGTATTGCTTGAGCTTGGCATATAAGTTGTTCTCCCTCAATACTTGGAGAATCTGTCGCAAGTTGTCCCGGTGCTCCTTGTCACTCCGCGAATAAATAAGAATATCGTCGATGAAGACCACGACGAACCGATCAAGAAAGGGTTTGAAAAACCCTATTCATCATGTCCATGAAAGCTGCTGGGGCATTGGTGAGCCCAAACGGCATCACAGTGAACTCGTAATGGCCGTAACGAGTTCGAAAGGCGGTCTTTGGAACATCCTCCGACTTAATTCGCAACTAATGATATCCCGACTGCAGATCGATCTTTAGAGAATACCACCGACCCCTAAAGTTAGTCGAACAGATCATCAACCCGCGGAAGGGGATACCGATTCTTGATAGTAACCTTATTCAGCTCACGGTAGTCGATGCAGAGTCGGAAACTACCATTTTTCTTATTCACAAAGAGCACAGGAGCGCCCCAAGAAGACACACTAGGTCGAATGACCCAGTGCCAATAGATCATCGAGTTGAGTCTTCAACTCCTTTCGCTCAACGAACGCTATGCGATACGGCGCTCGTGAAATAGGTAATGCCGGGGACTAAGTCGATGACGAAGTCAATCTCCCGCTCAGGAGGCATCCCCGGAAGCTCAGCTGGAAAAACATCGGGAAACTCCTGCGCCACAGGTATATCCTCGATCCTCTAAGTCACAATTTGGGTATTGACAACCATGGCAAGATACGCCACACGTTCATTCTCGATCCGTCGAATAGGGGATACTGAGCACATCCCCAAATACGCCAAGGGCTCGAACCCAGAATGTATCAACTCCGCCTCACCAGGCGGGGCTAGCGTCAACCTCCGGAAGGCACAGTCGATCGTGGCTCAGTATCTCATCAGCCAATTCATCTCCAGAATAACATCATACTGACGAAGTTTGAGGACATATAGTGTAATGAAAATCTTATCTCACCCAAACGAACTGGGCACCTATCTCACCCAAACGAACTGGGCACCGACGGAACTCCTCATCGATAAGCACACTATGATCAGGAATCTCTACCCAAAATTCGTGTCTAGTCGGTTGAACAGTGAAGCCGTGGGTAGTGACAAAATAGGTAGAAATAAAAGAATGCGAGGCTCCTATGTCAAATAGAGTTCTAGCTTGTCTACCAAAGATAACAGTTGTACCTGCCAGGTTTTCCTCAGGAGTAGGCTCGTGATGAGTCATATCATAGACTCGTCCTCCAGATGTCTGGCGCGCTCCCCAAGGCGGTCGAGGAAGAGGGGGACGCCTAGAGGAAGCAGTGCTAGGGGCCAATCCCTGACGTCGAGGTGGAGCAGCAGGTGCAGAGCTGTAGACTGCGCAGGTGCATATCCCTGCGGGCAATTCGCCGAGACATGCCCGGCCTGGCCACATTTGAAACATCGGTCGTGGTGCTGGTTACATACGTTCGGACGATGCGTCCTGCCACAGAAAATGCAGGGCCGAGGTCCCCACTGCTGGGTGCTCACAGTAGCTGTGTCTCGTTGATCACTGCCAGCGGGAAATTTCATGGGCCATCTCCGGAGTCGGGGGTGTTTGGGCGGCTTCTTGTTGTTCTAGGATCTACCCCCTCATTCAGAGAACGATCGCTTCTTCCCCTTGTCCTTCTCCGCAGCATTCCGCTCAGCGCGAAAAATCATGACATCAGTCTCGATGGAGAGGCACCGCTCTACACAATCGTCGAAGTCGGCTATCCGGTGTGAGGAAAGCTCGAGGCGAATCTCATGTTGCAGCCCCTGTGAGAAGAGTCGAACTTTGCACCTCTCCTCGCGCACTGTTTGAGGAACCAAGTCGGTGATGCGCGAGAACTCCTGCTCATATTCGCGCACAGATCTTTCGCCCTGTCTGATATTCTCCAAGTCACGTTCGAGGTCCTCCTTCATCGTCTCCTTCAGGTAGCGATGATATATCGCCGCCTTGAACTCGCGCCAAGAGGGCTCGGGCAAACCCTCGTAATGGTTCTGTGGATGTTGATCCCACCATTTGTTTGCTCCTTCCTCAAGACAATATGCGGCAATATGGACCTTGTCATGCTCTTCCGTATAGAGGTCACGGAAAAGTTTCTCCATATGGTCAATCCATTGCTTTACTGTCCAGTGATCGTCATTCTTATCGAGAAAGATTCGCAATTTGAATTTTTTAAACTCGACGAGCATGGCCTTCATTTGGGCCTTATCCGCCTGATCAACAACGGCGGCAGGTGTCTCGGGTCGGGAGGGTAAGGATGTCGTCCCGACAGCAGCAACAGGGG
Source organism: Tillandsia fasciculata (assembly GCA_029168755.2). Classification (NCBI taxonomy): domain Eukaryota; kingdom Viridiplantae; phylum Streptophyta; class Magnoliopsida; order Poales; family Bromeliaceae; genus Tillandsia; species Tillandsia fasciculata. The sequence goes on from CM054951.1 coordinate 15,274,548, forward strand.
GGTCGCTAGCAGTAGTAGCCTTCGGTACATCTCCAGAAGTGATGGCGGTTGGTGGGGCTATCACCACTGGCGGTGGCACAGGGACAACTGGTGGATCAATCGGTCCCTTTGGCTCAACAGTAGATGGTGGAACTGGTGGGGTTGGGCGGCAGGGGCAGCAGTCTGCTGCTGAACTAACTGCTGAACAAGACCAGTTAGAGCAGTGAGTCGATCCTCCAACTATTGAAGTCTATCAGAGCCCTTTGGCTCCCTTGGTACTCTACGAGGTCGGCCGACACCTCGGCCAGTGTCAACACCACGCCTAAGGAGAACCTGGCAGGTACAACTGTTATCTTTGGTAGACAGGCTAGAACTCTATTTGACACAGGACCCTCGCATTCTTTTATTTCTATCATTTTTGTCACTACCCACGGTTTCACTGTTCGCATTTTTGTTAATTTATCAAAATCTATAGTATCTTGGAAGTGTGGTTTGAACAATTTTTTCCCTCTGTTTTGGTCATTAGTTTTTGTAGTTTAGTTTTTTTAATTTCTTCAGTTCTACATCTTTCAGGTCCATTCCTTATCGACCATGATTTCACTGAAGATGGAAATCCCTGAACATGCGTGGCGAGCTGATCCTAGTGGTACTAATCTGGCAAAGAGTATCAACTCTCATCTACCCAGCATTGTCAGAGTTTTCAGTGTTTTACCTTCTCAAAAGTAAGAAAATTATGTGTTGCTTTACTTTGACTTATTTCTTTGTCATTTTCACTTCTTGCAGAAAGTGAAAGGTACATTCTAATAAATACCAACCATAATATGAAACAGCAGCCATTTGATGTATATCTAACGATGATTAAGTTTTTATTTCCAGACCTTACTGTTTTACTAACAAATCCTTTGCCCCTGTCATCTTTTTCTTACCAAAATTGCTCAGTAGCATAATATTTTGATGTTGTTTCTACTTCTTCCAAATTATTTTCAGCCACCAACACCTGAAGGCTCCATAGATCTTATGGACGTCACTCCTTTCCTACTATTGAGCTTTGTGTTTTCAGCTGGACATGTTGACAACATATATAATTTTCAGACAATTTATCCTTGGTCTCTCTTTTTTTTTTTTTTTTTTTTTTTTTTTTTTTTTTTTTTTTTTTTTTATGGTTTATGTGTTACTCTTTCTTACTAGTTACTGTAAACTTTATTGATAGGAGTTTTGATGCTAGAAGAGAATGCATGGTCCGTATGTACTCTTATCTACTCCCTGGTGAAATTATTGGGATCAAAGGTGGTTGCACCTCTGCAGAAATAGAAGAGCATATTTCTGATTTCAACAATATACTTCAAGGTTTTGAGGTACCTTTTCATTGCTGCTGTCTGGATACATTTGTTTTCAAAATGGTGTCTTGAAGCTCCATTAGATATGTCCAGTAAACAATGCTTATAAAAGCTGTATAATTGTCCAATCTTGTTTATATTGCTGTATATTATATGATGATTTATGTAATGGTTAAATGACAGATGATTTCTATGCAGGCTCAGTTAATTATAGGACTGTAATGCATGAGTAGTGGCATAAAAAATTTAACTTCGAGTGCTTGATAGAAGATTAATACAAAGGCTTAGCTATGATAGTGTTGTAATGCATGGGTTGTGGCATAAGACATTTAACTTGGATTGCTCACTTGGCATGAGTTCCTTTCTATGATATTTGGTTATTTGAAAAAAAAAAATTGTGACAAAATGTACAGATTTGACCTCTTGCTGAGCAAGTATATATATTTCTTGTTTGCTTTTCCTTGTAGGGAGAACACCCATTCCACAACTACACTGTTCGTTCCCAGTATAGGAAAAACCCGTCAGGGAAACGCCACCTGAAGAGAAGCAGGATGTTGAAGGATGCCATGTTATCTGAAGCAACTGAGACTATCAGTGATTCCGAGGATGATAATGCTGCATCAGAACAGTGCGAAGAACATATGAGTGTTCTTTCTGATAGGAACTCTAGTATAGTAGCAGATGATTGTGCAGAGAAAGAAAAGGATGAATCTAATGATTCAGAGACTCGCATAGTGGTTAAAGCAAGATGGCTGCATGAGCCCGATGAAATGGACCGGCTAAATGCGTCACACTTCAGAAAGATCTTTAGCTGCTCCTGTGGAAAGCTGGAGAACTCTTCAGGAATGGACTATGTGGAGTTGTCCATATGTGGGGAATCCTTCATGCTACATCAGGTAAGGAATTCTTTGGGAATGTCGATTATAATGGCAGTGTATATTTCTATTTATCGCCTATGATGTTTTGACGTGTAATGTAAACAGATTCGCAAAATGGTCGGGACCGCCGTTGCAGTGAAGCGCGGATTGCTACCCAAAGATATTATCAAACTCTCTCTTGTAAAGTTCTCTCGCATCGTTTTACCTCTCGCTCCGTCTGAAGTCCTCATCCTTAGGGACAATAGTTTCTTTATTAGAAACAAACCTGGAAATAATGTCCGGCCTGAAATTCAGAGGATGGTCGAGTCCGATGAAATCAAGAAATCAGTTGACGAATTCTACTCAGCTGTGTTATTGCCCCAGGTCTCAAAGTTCTTGGATGTATCCAAATCACCATGGAAGAGTGGATCGATAATTTAGACATGTACACAAGAATACCGGATGCGGAGTTAGAGGAAGTGAGGAAGGCATGGAAACTTTGGAAAGAAGAGTATGTTCAAGTGAGAAAATCTCGATTGAGTCACAGTTGTTCCTCAACATCACCTACTGAATCATCAGAAAAGTAGATGCTGGGGTTGTTTTTTTTCCCTCCCCCCTGATCTAATTAGCACGGGGACTTTTGTTTTTCTTCCCACTGTTGTAATATTCATAGAGTTGATGTTTATTTGGTTATCAGGTAGGCATTAGATTTTCTGTTTACAAACCTTTTTCTTTTCCATGAAGAGCCTATAATAACTTCATTTTTGTAACCAGGAGTTCGCTATCGCCACGGCTTTTGAATCATGTTTGCATTGATTTACAAGAAAAGGCAATTTTCTAATCATTTTGGTTGATCACAACATTGAAATATCGTAAATTGATTTATCAATTTGCTTGGTTGGGACAAAAGCTGTTTAGGACTTCAGTTGTTTTCCCTTTTTTATTTCCCCCTCTCTATGTTAGATACAAGCATTCGTACTGAAATACAATGTTTTCTGATGGAATCTTTTTTTTATGTTTTTGGCAAATTTGCTTAACTAACCTTCAACAAAAGAAAAAACAATATATAGAACATAAAGGGGTTAAAATAATCGAAGAAAGATTGAACAAATTAATTTGATCTAAACAACACGCCATGAGAAACCCCACATGCAGTAAGAAGGAAAAAATAAAAAGAAAAGAGATCACACCGAGACACAAGAAACTTTTTTTTTAAAATAAATAATAACAATAATAATAATAAAGTATTATAAAATTGAAAGAAGGAGCTAGGCCAACAGATTGGTGCAAATTGGATGTAAAATACAATCTGATTCGGTGGTCCTGAGCACGCTGATAGAGAATTCGATCAAGTTCCAAGAGAGAAATTATTGCATGGAGCATGATGGTCCATACATCGAAAGGGAGTAAAGCTATACTTAGAAATAAATTTTATAATACTTTACAAATTAACATACACAGTGAAATTTAGTTAGTAAAAAAGTGTATATTGTAGGGAGAGATAGGTATGACTCATCATTTTAAGATTGAAATACAACTGTTGAATAAAATATTATCATATTTGTTTGTAAGTAAAATATTTTTTATAGAATTGATCTCAATCCAAAAACTCAGAATCTAAATGTAAATAATTGTTTATGTAATCTACAATATGTACATAGCTAAGTATCGAGTATTCGCTAAAATTAAGTGTTAACACAATAATATTGTTTATTACATGAAAAGAAAAAAAGATATAATAAAAAATTATGACTTTTGTTGCAGATCACATTAAATTATTCACATAGATTTTAAGAGTGCTTGGCCTGAACATTAGGAGGTGCTGATTGGGTGGTCAACTCACTCTTTTAACGTTTGGTTTTAAATCAAATTCAAATAGTATATTCACTGTAGTAACATTAATTAATACTCAAAATTCAAGTTATATGGTATTATATAGCTAGGTTTTTAGCTATATACGGGCATGTTTATGAATGTTTTATGTATGTGTTTGCTCTCGAATTCTTATAACCAAGTTTGCAAAGCTTTGAGCTGAGTGACTCCAAATATATCTCACGAGCATTTTTTTTAAATTTTCTCCTCTTCGTTTTCTTTTTTGTTAAATATTCTTTTTTTTGTTAAAGGAAGTATATATAGTAGTTTTTAAGAAACACTATGCATGTTTCAACTCTTAGATCTCTCGTACACTATTAATGAATAGTATTCTAAAACAAGAACACCACCCTTGTGTTTAATTTTGTTGCATTGCAATTTACTCATTCCTCTACTAAATCCAAAACATGAAGTACTTTCATGAGTGATGTATGCAGATACCCAAACAAACTCCCTTGTCCTTTTTGTTCACCATATCACTCCTCAGTTTTTTTTTTTTTAAAAAAAATTATATTTTGAACTCCACAAGATTTTTTTTCCCTCCTTGGCTCCTTGTTTCCTCCTTGTACAACATGCCAACTTATCCCGCCACTTTATAGTTTAATTGATTTTTGTTTTTTTTCTCCACAATTGCATGTGAGTGTACTTTTAAAAATGCTTACTCTCACGTGACCTTTGGTAGTATATTACAAGAATCCTAGAGTAGTCCACACATATGATAAACATTATGTAGACCAAAAAACACCCAAGAGATAGAATTGTTCACAGGTGGAACATAGATTATAGTAATAGCACAAGATATGCAATTATAAATACATGCGCATGCATGGGAATAACAATCTAAAAATTTACAAGATAATACAGAAAAATAGGATTAGGTTTTACGGTATTACACCACCTTTTTATCCTCTCAAGCAAAATAATTTAACAAGTGAAGCCTCTATGCGAGTATAAAGAGAAAGCATAAGAAGTTAAAGGGAAGTGCTAACATGTGATGGATGGGCCAAGACAAGTTCATCGGGTCTCAACCAAAAATTTCTTTAGGACAATGATTATGGCAAAAACTACGTACGTACAGCAAGCGTTATTTAGATCCTTAATCTTTGCTAATTAAAATATGGACTTTAGTATTCTTGTGATACTTCATTTTAAAGTTGCAAATCAAAATATAAACATTTCCTACACATGCATGTGATACCTCAACATTAATTCAGTACAGTACTAAATATATAATACTAATCTCATAAGTTCTTTTTGTGGATTCTTAATTGCTTTGTGTAGTTAGATTTTTCCTTAGAAGCAACTTGGCGCAGGTACAAATGATCTATATTAAGCGTTACGCGCTTTTGAACCAATTAAATCCTTGGTTTCTTTGTTTTTCTTGGCTAAATATATGGTCTTTTCCACATCTTGAGCCACAGACATGTGATATATAAGGGAATCACATATTAGCATGAAGCACGCATGGGGATCCTTAAATGTGGCGCTAATGAACCAATTACTTCAAAAGTTTACCTTTATTATTAGAGTTTGTAAATGAAATACCTCATCTATATATATATATTATCACAATCATGATATTTAGATGCAAAATTCTCGACAAATTCATGAAACCGAACTTATATCATTAGAGGAAATTAATTAACTTGGTTAATTATTGTTGATGCAAAGTATGGCAATTATGCAGCTATTTTGTAATTGTTGAATATAAGTATATATAAAAATGCCGCCATTCTTTGATAGCTATACTTTTTAGAGAACAATAATTGTTTAACATATTTTTAATATGGTATTGAAACAGGAACTAAGTTTGGTTCCTGTCATGAACCTAATCCATTTGGAAAGATTAATAGAGGACAAGAAGCGAGACATGCATTTATATGGTTTCGGACCGGGCATGGGCATGAAGAGAGGAGTGGTGTGTAGTATAGAGTCATGCCATTCGAAAAAGAACAAGCTTAGAACAGGGAGGGTTCACGAGAGCCTTGTCGAGAATTACATGCAGCCAAACATGGCAATACCTGGCACTAACCATGTTTATGGATGGAGCCATATATGCATCCTCTCTCTCTCTCTCTCTCTCTCTCTCTCTCTCAAAAGATCGATCTACTAGATAAAAAAAAATAGACATATATGCTTTTATATATATATATATATATATATATATATATATATATATATATATATATATATATATATATCCTCGTGAAGCCAAAAGATCAATTTGGCAGAAACAAAATGATATTCTCTCGAACTCAAAGAATTGATTGGATAGAATGTTTTTTTAAAATAGGAACAATGTCACATCCCAAGAGGTTATCCAGCTACTATATTTCTAACATAATCCTTTTAACCTCTCATGTCTAATTAATCACCGCTCAAAATACTATAACAAGATTAAAAAATTTAGCCATATTAAATTCATTACATAGGACTATTTCAAATTTTGTATATGGCACATTTTTTTTTCCTTTAAGTTATCACGTTCTCATCAAGCTCAGACATACTCATAAGCACCCAGCGATATAGAATTTGTCTCGCTAGCTTTCGTCAAGCTCAGGAACACTCACAAGCACTAGTGAATGTGAGATTTGTTTCACTAGCATTAATCGATCTTGTGGGGAGTCGTGTTCCGCCCACAACGGTCATCAGTTAGAGAGTCGTGCTTTGCCCATTATATACTCTGCGCTCAGTCGGAACTCATCTCACACTTTCGGCTGATGATTGTCACTGATATCAACTGTAATACCCTATCTTTTCAGAAGGTCATTTATTTTAGTATTTATTTTAGCTCTAACAAGTTTATTCCTTTTAACCTTTTGGATTTAACTATTGCCCAAAATATTTGGTCGGATTAAAAAGTTTAGTCCTATTAAATTTTTTAGATAGAACTATCTTAAATTTCAAGAATGTCATAGAAAAAAATAATAAAAAAAAATAAAAAAGAAAAAAAAAATTCTTAGGCTCAGAAAGATCAATCTGATAGGAAACCCTAAACAAATAATTCTCTGGTTAATTACTCAAAAGGTTCATTTGAAAGAAAAGGAAAAAAGATTTAGTAGTTCACTACAAAATTTTTTCAATATAAAGGTCCTTGACCTCGCTTGAGGAAAACGTCCCCAAGTGTTTCTATAATATAGTAAATATCGACGCTTTAAAAAATATCGTCATATAAATTATTTATTATATTAAATTAATTTATTAAATAGTAAATTTTATTTTTTTTTTAATTTTTTGATGCTTTAAAGAATCAAAATTTAAAAAATCTTGACGATTTAAAGCATTAGAAGATATTTTATCGACGCTTGGCATAAGTGTCTGTATATACGTTGCGACTCTTTATTTACCGACGTTTTACCGGATACTTTTAAATATATCGCTAGACTATATTAAAACACTTTTAAACATCATTAAATATAAAAAAAAATATTCTTAAATATTACGTTTTTATATAGTAATTTTAGCATTCCATAGGATATATATGATCCAAAAAATAATGTTTTAACATTCCCGTTTATAAGTGTACAATCCAAAAAAGCTGTGTGGGATTATAACTCTCAATCTAAGGATTGGAATTGTGTTATACCCCTTAATATAATAATTGTAATCGCAATTCCCTACGGTTTAAAATACCCATTTTGGATTTTTGTAATAATGAAAAAAAGAGAGTAAATAAAACCAGTAGAGAAATATGAATTTTTAGATGATTGAGTTATGAGAGACTACAACAAAAGGTGACTCGAATCCATAAAGAGGCAAATTAGGAACGTACGTGGGTAAAATTAAATATCAACATCATAAAATAAAAAATATATAATTCATGCTGAATATTCTTAACATCTCTCTAACTTTCTCTTTCTGACAAAACGCGTACAACTCGATCAGAAATATATATATTCTCCCCCTCATATCCCTATAAAATATATATCAATAAAAGAGAGGAGGAGAAAGAGAATGCACGGGTTCCCAATAAAATGGGGATGGTATGGAATGTTGTAGACTCGTGGCCAAGGAAATGAAAGGCTTGATCGTAATAAAAGATCGATCACTCGATGATGACGTACGTGATCGATTTGTTGTGCAACGAGGATTCTCCTGCACCTTAATTTAGCCCCCAAATAAAAACATGTATCAATCATCGTGTAATCAGCAGAAACTTCTTAATCTCCTTATTATTTGCAACTAATGATGATCAGGTGCCCTTATTAAAATATTTTTAATTACATGCTTAATTAATTAATGATGTGTATATGTATGTGAATGAGAGAGAGAGAGAGAGAGAGAGACTGAATATATATATATATATATATATATATATATATATAGTATGGTAACAGATTTAGGATTCTGAATTTGAGTCAGGCACGTTAATTTCTAGTTTTATTTAATTTTTTTTATTTAAGTTAAATTAATATTTTTAATTAAAATTTTTTGAATTCAGACATAAAAAGAAATATTAAATATAAATATTAAAAATGTCATTTGCTGGTACCTTAATTAAGCTCCTAAATATAAACGATTGATTTATGTAATTTAATAATATACATATGCAATTATGCAAGTACTAGTAGAAGACGATATTTGATCCTGATTTTCCATGATCTTCCGGTTTTAGCCATACAATTTTTATTACTTAATTTTATTAAGGGGGATGCTATTAATGAAACTAATCTTAATATTTGCATATATATATATATATATATAGAGAGAGAGAGAGAGAGAGAGAGAGAGAGAGAGAGAGAGAGAGAGCTAGGCTAGAATACTATTAATAGTACCAAGTCATTGATACTATTAAGTTTTTAATTCTTGAATTAAAAAATATGTGGTTGAGATGATAGTGGACTTTGGGTTTAATAGATGTTTGGGAAATAGTAAAATCTAACGGATGAAAATGATCAAAAGAGTTGATCTAAGGATATAAAACTTGATAGCACCAATAACTTTGTACTATTAATAGTATAGTAGCCGAACTCTATATATATATATATATATATATATAAAAAAAGCTTATATACATTTAAAGTGAATTTTTTATCATTAGATTTATATTGAGATTTGCATTTTTTATTTTATCTTTCACTCTTTTTAGTGGACTGTACAAAAACATAAATTCCAATATAAATTTAATGATAAAATATTCACAAGTATAAATGAATTTGTGCTTTTTAAAAAATATAAGCTCTACTCTCTCTCTCTCTCTCTCTCTCTCTCTCTCTCTCTCTCTCTATATATATATATATATATATATATATATATATATATATCAATCAATTATAATCACACACTTACTAAATCAATCAATTTTTTTTAAGGGGCAATTGCCTATATACCCCTATTAAGTTCCCAACTTTCATATCTACCCCTCAAAAAATCTACTCTCTAATATACCCTCAAAATAGGGGTATATCAGAAAAAATGTGGAACGTATTAGGGGTATATTTGAAAGAAAAAAATAAGAAGGGTAAATCAGATATTTCATCATATTACAGGGGTACACAGGTAATTATTCCTTTTTTTAATATGATCTTCTACTATCAAAAACAAACTTGTCCATATAACAACCCTCAAACAAACCATACTGCACAAAAAAAAAAAAATAACAACCCTCAAACAAACCATACTGCACAAAAAAAAAAAAAAATTAAAGAGCAAAAAAAAAAAAAAAAAAAAAAAAAAAAACCAACAACAAAAAAAAAAGAAATAACAAGATCAGGTTATAATGAGCAAATAGAGCAATGCCAAAATTGCTCCCAATTATTGACAAGGGTGACAGCTAAGAATTGTTCGTACGTAGTAATACATCAGCAAAAATAGATAGCTTGTGATACAAAAAAAAACAACCAAACTCCTTCTCTCAGACATAATTATGGACAAACTCAAGTCGTTTCGTACTGCATTTGGAAAAGAAAATGTGGACAGGATGTTACCGATATCGAAATTTTATAAAAA
>CM054951.1:15284641-15332141 GCA_029168755.2 Tillandsia fasciculata
TTACAACTTTTTATTCGAGGGTTAAAAAATTAATATCACTCTTCTTATTATGTTCATTAAAATTATATCTTATTGGATAATATTTGTGGGATGTTTGTAAAATTTATACGGTTAATGAGTCAACATTTATAATATTTAATATTTAATTAATTTATAATTAAGTTGGTGATGCACTGATATATACGGTGTGAAGGATTTTAATTGGTGCAGTCATATAATTCAAGTGTTAGCATCCCACATGAAATTAATTGTTTATGGCGGACCTACAATATTTATCTTTTAAAATAATTTGGTGTCATGCAAATTAAATTGGAGATGATTTTTGTTTACTTACATTTATATTAAATTTGGATCAATCTCTTTTATATATATATATATATAAATTAAGCTTCTATACTTTTAAAATTACTAGGTGATTGATACTTCTAGTTTTTTAACCCTTAGATAAAAAGATGTGTGGTTAGGATGATAATGCATTCCTTGGATTAAGTGAGTGGTAGGCGGAATAGAATTATCTAAGTGATGAAATTAGTCAAAGGGAAAGATTTAACGGTAAAAAACTTACAAGCACTAATTACTTGGTACTTGTACAAGTATAGTAGCCAGACTCTTAAAATTTAAATACTCTCAATTTTTACTATAAATTTAAATAATTTAAGTTAATTATAAGTTTAATTATATTAGCCGTGTTAGATCATGCACATAGGAATTAAGTGGACAAAAAGGTGGCGGCGAAATTCCCCTCGTGAGGAGACTTTGGAAGCTTTCACAATAAGTGCATTCGTTTACATGGTGAACCGGGTCTATCAACCATTCGTTGCCTCCATTACGCTGTCTCTATGATCAGTGCCGTCCAACAATCACAAGCAGCGATTTGGACGGTCGAGATCTCTCTCTCTCTTAAAAATTGTATGGAAACTAATTTATTAGAGTTTTAATACTTAGTCATATTTAAAATTTTATCGAGTTATATATTGACCATTAATTTGTCGAGTTTTGTTTCTTAAAAATTAATTATAATTATTAAATTTGGTAAGATCAGTAGTAAACTTAATAGGATACCTAATATTTTTACTAGAATTATTTAAATTTAAAAATAAAACTTAGAAGTTGAAGGGTCTCAACCAATAAATGAATAATTGAGAAAATCCATTTCTAGATACCCACATGTCTGTAGACCACATGATTTTCACAAATTTTAGTCAATTACTGTTATGTGCATCTCAGTTATTATTTAGAACAATTGGTTGATACTCTTTTGCTCAGAGAACGATACTCAAATAAGAATACCACTTTGAGTGGATGCACATTAGTGTGAGAGAAAATGTTGGTTGACACGTGTGGGTGATAGTTAGTTAATAAATGTACTATTTAGGAATGCAATTAAGTAGATGGAGAGAGTGACTCAAGATTGGGCTTGTGGGCTCCCTCAGGGAGTTTTAATTTTAAGTAATGGTGTAACATGCATGCACGGTGGTGGTCCAATTACTAATCAAATCCAAATAAAATGTAAAATGTTAACCAATTAACAGCTAGTTAGTTGTACTAATGTGTGTCCATGTTGACTCAGGGTGCTTTTTCGCATGACCCAGGGTCAATGTCTCCTTCTCTCGTTTCAAACGTTGGCACTTTGTTTTCTCATGAATACATTAGAATTAACGTGCCAGATCAAATTTTGACCCTTATATATATATATATATAGAGAGAGAGAGAGAGAGAGAGAGAGAGAGAGAGAGAGTAGAGCTTATATACTCTCAAAAGCATAAGCCAAAATATACTTTTGAGAGTATATAAGCTCAACTTCTCTCTCTCTCTCTCTCTCTCTCTCTCTCTCTCTCTCTATATATATATATATATGACCAACTTTTGCAGTAACTCAAAATCTCATCCAAAGAGATGAACTAAAATTTGTTAGTTAATTTCATCATTTTTTATAGTTGTTCATATTTCTAAGCAAAAATATTATAATGTTGGTTTCTACTTCTCTCTTTTTTTTTTCTTTTTTCTTTTTTTTTCAGAGAGAGAGGACAGTAACATGCTGACAAAAAGCCTCCTAATTTTACATTTTTAAGGTAAGTTTATTTTTTAAAAGAAAAGGTCATTCTCTCAAAAATATAGAAATTAAACTAAGGGTAGTTTGGTAATTTCACAGCGAAGATATTCTAATGTTGTAATTTTTGAGGCAAGTGAAGCAACTCTCGTGTTGTGTAGTGAGGGAAGAGATAATATACATACGAGGGCTCCCTCCCTCCTCTTTAAACACCCTCTTGAGCTTCGACTACTCAATTCAACTCAGAGAGAGAGAGAGAGAGATGGTCTCAAGAGAGCACAAGAGATTGGGACTGCATGAGCAGCTGCAACTCCTTCGCTCTGTTACAAACTCCCATGCAGTAATTTGCTTAAGCTTCTTATACGAAGTACTCATTTAATTAGTTTTCAGTGTTCTTGTTCTCAATGGTGTATCTGTTTAGTATTTGATGTATCATGTCAAATTTTGTCAAAAGATGGATTAGTTGTTGTTTCTCTAGTACATTCTCATCTTCTTCAATTTCGTCAAGATTACATTACTGCCGTATTATCAGATTCTTCCTTAATAAACTATTTGAACACCCATCTTCAATGAAAAGATTACGAGATACTAATTTCTTCCTCACTTCATTTTTGTTGCAGTCAAATAGGGCTTCGATCATCATAGACGCATCAAAGTATATCGACGAACTGAAGCAGAAGGTTGTGAGATTGAATCAAGAGATCGCCTGCGCGCAAAATAACATCAAAGAGCGCCCCTTGCCCATGGTATATATATATATATATATATATATATTTGTAACTACATATGATTTGTGTGATTGTCCTCGATATGTTCTCGAATCCTCGAATAACTATATCTGTAAACACATGCAGGTTACTGTTGAAAGCTTAGAGAGAGGATTCCTCATCAATGTGTTCTCCGGGAAGAGCTTCCCCGGTTTACTCGTCGCAATTTTGGAGGCTTTTGAAGAGTTGGGTCTCAATGTAATGGAAGCTAGGGCTTCCTGTGCTGACACATTCCGGCTTGAAGCTGTTGGGGGAGAGGTAAGAATCTCTGTTTCCTTCTCTTTATTTTTCAAGTTATATAATGACTTGAGTGTAAAGACAGGAGCATATTTTAGAAACTACAAATAACTGGGGGGTTCCAGAGAACCCTAGACAATTAATATAGTGCAGAGGATGCAGGAAACACTAGAAATTTATCCATTGGGTGCCTTAAGTAGGTTTTTCTCAGTTGTGATCTAACATGTTCAATCTATTTTTAATGCTTTATATTTTTGGTATATAATCAGAGAAATACACCATCGCAATGACTCACAAAAACTACATATATACATACATATATGTATAGCTATGCATATACATATACATATACATAGATAGATGCAAGTAGACAAACATACAACTGAAATGTGCAGGACTAACCGGACCCACATTAATAGAACATTGAAGCAACTACCATACCCTATTTACAAGATTGAGCCAAACAGTATTACATTGATAAATGCATGTAAGGACACATTTAAATATCAGTTTTATCGTAAATTCCTGCAAATATTTACGCATGCTTACCACATATTTCTGTGCCGCAGAACCAAGTCGAGGGCGTCAATGCACACGTCGTGAAACAAGCGGTGCTGCAGGCCATCACAAAATGTTCTGAGAATAGTGACCAAGAGTGATGCCAGTAGGCTTTTCTTTAGTACCAATCAATCATGCTATCAGCGCAAGCTTTTCTTGTTTTCCCCTTTTTCTTTTCGAACTTGTTAATTAAGTTATATGTATAATTATCAGATGGCAATGCATTGGAGTAAAACAAGTAGAAAAAATAGTAACTAAAATGTAATATGTAATGGTGACTATGTTGATATTTTAGCCTCTAATATAATTAATTAGAGTAGAGTTTATATACTTTTAAAAGTACAAGCCAATTTATGCTTGTAAATTTTTTATCATTGAATTTGTATTGGAAAAGTCAACTAAAGAGAGAAAAAAAAAAAAAAAAAAAAAAAGTAAAAAATATAAATCCCAATACAAATTCATTAGTAAAAAATTCGCAAACATAGATGAGCTTGTGCTTTTAAAAGCATACAAGCTCTACTCATATAATTATTATAATTACCTTCATCTAAAACATGCCCTGGGATCAAGCTTCATCCCCGCATGGCTCAAACTAAACTGGTTTTCGTCCCCACATCCTTGAGAGAAAACAAATTATAACAACTTGACATCAGTTACACCCTAGTTATGCTAACGAACTAGGGCAATTCTTCAACAATTGGAAGAACTCTCCTGCATTACCAGTTAGAAACCTATTTTACAAGACTCTTGTAGAAGTAAACTATTCCAAACTACCAAATAAATTTTCTGATCAGCACATACATTAACCACGCACAAAGTTTGTCTACAGACAAACAATCTACAGAAAGATTTAAATATGACCTGTAAATGCAGGAGCAGAATTAACGACATAATTCAAACAAGAAATAAGAGAGAACTATAGAGAATATACAATAGCACAACCAAAACAGTCTGCAAGAACAGTTTGCGCAAATAATTTACAAATTGCCAAATGAGGTTTTGTTATTTTCTATCCGACGTACCTTGGCTGGGCGAGGCAGAAAAACTAGGACTCATGACTCTTGTCCTTAGACTATCATCTGCATCTCTCAGGTCTATGAGATCGTCAAACAATCTATTTGAAGAAACATATGGTTCAGAAGCAACAGCACTTCCTGGTTGCCTCAGATTCACATTTGTCGTTGTCTCTCCAGAAGCAGCTGGGGTGCTGTTAGATCGATAAACATGTGGATTTGACGGCCAAAAAGGCCTAGATGCATATGTAGGGGCATAAGCAGCGGCATTGACAGTAGAAGGGAACTCAAAGGGGTTGGTATTCATGTTGACCGGAGAAGCTGCCCACCATGGGGGTGTGTAACCAGATTGCAGTTGAGGTTGCAACGGACAGGCAAAGTATTGAGGCTGAGGCTGAGGCTGAGGCTGAGGCTGAGGCTGAGGCCGAGCCCAAGAGGCGACATAACTATTATAGGGAACATAGGATTGGTGTGAAATTGATGCTGGTGATTCCCTTTGGTTTGAGGGAGAGGAAGGCGTTAAAGGTGTGGTTGGGGTTGAAGGTTGCGAGGACAAGGTGATGCTGAGAAGGTCAATCATATCTTGCTCTTTGGTGGCAGTCTTAACTGGTGCTGGGGAATCAAGCAGAACCAATGCATTCTCCCCTACAGAGAATGAGGTTGAAGAACTACTTTCATTGTAGTTCTTGCAGTTCTGAGAGGAAGATAGCTCTCTGCTCATGTAAGATGTGCTTCCAGTATTTGATGGATTGAATTTTGAATTTCTGCATAAAGAAACATGATATTTTCTTAGTTGTTAATAGAATTTGCAGCACATAATTACATCCTGTAAGTCATCTCCAAGGCATATGACTTTGCAGGCGCAAAAGCGCGGCATATGAAAGTTCATGGATTGAAATGTTTATGCATCGCATTATCACAAAAATACAGGAACTATGTGTGCATTATACCCATAAAAAAACTACAAATGCAGTAGGGAGGTTTTCGAGACCTGCGAGCTAACTGAGCAAACTCGTCATCATCATCATCCTCGTCTTCTTCATCTTTAAACCGATTGATTACAACAGGTGGTGTGGGTGCACAAGGAGTCTCTGCCCTTAGGAATGAATCAGGTGCTTCAGGTGGCAGAGGAGCGCCTGAGGCTATTGCGTTATGTCTTGCAAGCGCACTTTGTAAGTTATCATTTAATTCAAGGCCTTGTCTCAACAGCTCTTCATCCCTGCCACATCCCATAGCAGGTTACTCAAAAGATCAAATTAATCAGAAAATGCACACAGTCGGCTATTTGAACAAAAAGGATATAAGAAAATCCTAAAAACCAGCTAATGAATAATACTGGGTATATTTGCTTAAATTATATCATTCACTAGTAATAAATAAACAAATAAGGCTCAGGTTTACCTGGTTGAACTTAAAAAACTCATGAGTTTCCTTTGGTTGGAGCGGCACTGACTTTCAAGGTCTGCAATCACTTCATCTTTAACAACCTAAAATACATGTCAAAGAACCAAAAACTCCACCTTTTTGCATAAGAGAAGCACAAAAAGCATAACCCAGGTAATATATGAAAAGTAAACCTCAGAACAGTCAGCAAAAATTTCACCAAGTCCTTAACATTACACCAACAACATGTACCAATAATACGCTACATGAGTGTGTAAATAAATGCATGTACATACCCCACGGTCATTTGGATTCACAGCTCTCAGCATTTCGTTTAACAGATCCATTACATTCCTCATATGATCAAAATCTGATAAGCTGAAAAATCATAAAGCAAGTTAACAATAATATCTAAACAAATAAAGGTATTAAGTTGCCATCTAGAATAGTAATTGGGAATATCACCTTAAATTTGCCATCTCAGATGCCATCGCTTCATCGAGTCTTAAAGAAGATCTAGGGGGCATCCCATAACCTGCCTGAGGATGTCTATTTGTTGGTTTTGCATGTGTACGGGGTGGAGTAAATATTGGAGCAGTATATGGGGAACGCTGGGGGAACAACACTCCAGATCTCTACAAGTATATTCTCCGTTAAACAATTATAACATTCTGAGATATGGCATTGCTGCGCACGATAATATACTAGAATTAATGGCAATCTAAAGGTTCAAATAACTTGATTATTGGCTTTACACCCCTTCAACCAATTTCTTTAGTTTAGTTCAAGTAACAACGTTAAGAGCCTTAAGGCCAAGTTCCAGTAACAATTTCTGAAAGAATTAAATAGAAGAACTAGTAACAATAACAACAATAACAGCACCAACAAGTAAATAATAACAACAAAAGAACAATAAAAACACCAACAACCTACAGTAAAAATAAAACACTGGGCAGTTAAAAATCATGCTGAGCTACTCTAAATTTCAACTACTGTGGCCGCGACTTACCACAATTCATAAGACAATGTAAATGATATTATTGAAACATCTACTCAGGGACACCATGTACTAAGTGGAACGACAGGCACTTGTTTGGACAAGACAAAAAACTAGCAGATTAAACATTATTCCAATGCAATAAAAATGACATCACACAGAAACAATTCAAAGGCATGAAAAGAAAACATAGAACAAGTTTTTCCACAAAAGAATCATTCTATGTGTTAAGAAGTGTAACATCAAGCTGAATACTAGAAAGTTACAAACCTTTAGTTCAGCACATGCCCAGGAGTACTGTGGAAACTTCCCTCCAGGTCCACCAAATGCTTCTTGCCAAGAGTCAAGAAGCACCAAGACTTTATTTCTCACTTCCTTATCCGTCTGCAAGCATGTTTTAAGACACTTTTCATGGGGTGTTTTCTGCCAAGAAAGCAGTAGAAAAAAGTAAAACCAACTGTGTTCTGATGTACAGATAGGTTTAGGCATCATTAGCATGAAACAGCCCAAAGAACTTTATTTGATAATAGATACTGTTCGACATCTGTCAATCAGCTTAGGCAAAATTTCAAAGTTTTTTTTTTTGAGAACAAGGTAGAATGCTACCGCTTCATTAATAAGAAAGGTGAATTAAGGAACAACTGGAGACAACCGGATCTCACACAACGAGCCAAAAAAAAAAAAAAAAAAAAAAACGTCCTGCTCGAAACACTAAATGCAGCAGCGGCCCCAAAGAGACCTAAACGATCGAGCATCCTCCAAAACCGAGTTCAAAGCATGCTTTTTTTGCTCAAAAATCCTATGATTCCTTTCCAGCCACATTGCCCACCAAGTGGCCGCGATCGTCGCTAGATCAATCCCCCCTGCTGCTCCACTTTTCGAGCTACAAACTTCCCAGAGCTTGTAGGCGGAAAAATAATGCCTAATGAACACTTTGTTAGGAAAAAAAACTCTGCAGGATTGCTTTAGTGCTAGAGCAACCCATAAAAAGGTGGTCCACGGACTCACATTCCTCTAAACAGAATTTGCAACTCTCCTCACCAATCCAACCTCTTTTACGTAGATTCTCTGAGGTGAGCACCCTTCCTCTAAGAACAAGCCAGATAAAAATCTTAACTTTCAAAGTTATTGCAATGGATATGCATGCACACACTTTTTGAGGTCCTAGACATAAAATTTCAAATAATTAAGATGGCTAGGAAGGGAAAACAGGACTAACCTTTTTTCTGACAATTTTAATCATCTCTTCTAAAACACCTCGTTCTACAACTTGAAAATGTACATAATCACCGCAATTTTTCACCATTGTCTCCAATAACTGCAAAATGCAGCAAAGCCATCACACTGAATAATTAGCATGGCTCAAACGAGTCAACAAAATGTAAGTGAAAATGGTTTCCTACTACCATTCAACTTATAGAATACTAAAAAAAAAGCAGAAAAGGCAATCCCATTTGCGGAACATCAAAACAGTAATACGCATCGAACAATTTACATATTTGTTCAAACACTCTCTCAAATCAATGTTCCGTGATATTCCACAACAAGTAATTATCATTACAGCACTAGATCGAACGACGATAACTTGCACATAAAAAGATTGAGACATACCGTCAAAGCTAGAAACTGAACCTTCGGGTTTTTATGCTGTAGGCGCTTCTTCACAGCTTTAATCACATCTTTTGCAAGCCTGATTCAATCGAAAGAGAGCATTCACAAATACTTCTACATACAGGATTAAAATTCCTTTTTCTCTTAAAATAACCAGGGTACAAGCAAAAAAAATCAAAAATTACAATAAAAAAAAACAAACAAATGCATAGAATTTGTGTTAAAAAATTAAAAAAATAGATCTAATTTTGTCCGACACAATTTTATTTCTTTTGAAAAATCTAAACCAACAAATTATATATCTTACAACACAACAAAATGATTCTAACAATAAGTAGGCACTAAATCCAGCAATCAAGCAAACACTAGTGCTGGGATTCGATTCACCATTGCCCGGAATTGACGAGGTCGCAGATCTCCAAGTTCAGCGTCCAATCGGGCCCGACGAGGAGATCGCTCGTCGCCTTCTCCACCCGCACCGTCACCGACGACGAAGGAGACAACACCATCTCCTCTCTCCGAAACCCTAGCGAGCGATGTAGGCGACGAGAAACCCTAGCGCCCTCCCCAGGCGGGAACTCGCCCTTCGACGCTTACGCTGTCAAATAAATCGAAAACGAAAATGTATATTAATAAAAAAATAATAAAATAAAAATATTAGGGAAATATGTACTCACGAAAAGAATTTTAGGAGGGAATATTATATTCGTTTAAGAAGGAGAGAATAATTTTTTTATTTATTATTATTAGTATTATTATTATTATTATTATGGTGTTATTTTTAATTTGAAAAAAATATTAAATTTTGGTTATGAACGATTTTCTCGTCGCGAGCGTTGGAGGCGGACACAGCAGAGGAAACGGCAAACGGAAAATGTGGACGACTGTGCTGGACCTGGTCCACCACGTCACCAGTAGACCTCTAACTTTTTATCTTATTTTCTTGCGCATATTCTCTCTTTTATTAATCTAGCTAAAATTTATTTATATTACAATACTGTTCTGTGCTTTGGAATATATTATTTTTTAATATTTTTATACGTCCTAACAAATATAAATGAAAATTAGTTATTGTATTTCAATTAATTTTTTTTTATTAAAAAGCTAGTTGTCTTAAATAAAATTTTACTTCTAATATAGTTTGGTCCTGAAATAATAAATTTTATTAAATAAATAAATTTTCGTATCTAAAATTTAATCACAATAAGTACACAATAATTATCGACCGTTCGAGATTCCGAATTTCGAATTTAGTTATTTCATATTTTCAGTAAAATTTATTTCAAAATAAATGAAACGAATAATATACTATTTTAAAATAATAATAATAATAATAATTAGTACACAATAATTGAAAATTTAAACAAACAACATGAGAAATGGTAAATGAATATGTGGTCCACGGGTGTGACGTGGTGGACCCGGCGCGTTAAACTTGGTAAATAAATATGTGTTCCACGGGTGACGTGGTGGACCCGGCGCGTTAAACTTCTCCGAAGGACGGGGCTTCCGAGTCTGAATCACAAGAGTGAATCTGGACCGTCGAACAAAATCTAAGATGACGTGGGGATTGTTTGTTTACACTTGCACGATTATTTGTAAATATATCTTAAATTTAATTGTATTATATTTCTCATTTGATAAGATCTTCTCGATAATCAAAATTTTTAATTTGTCTCGAACATCCACGAAGACTCCACACGCATACCCGGGACATGACCTAATTTATGGGCTCTCTTTTATTTACTGGCACTATCATGAACATGTCTCATAAGCGCACATATATCTAATAACAGAGAAAATAATAATTTTTTGCAAACAATACAAATGTTTCGGTACAACTATTTCTGCGAATGTAAATCGAAATGCATGAATCTTGGCGATATTGTTTGGAATTTGTGAGAGCCGTCGCTGCTTGTGAATCTGCTTCAGAATTGAGTTATGTTCCATGGAGCGCGACTCCGGCTCGATGCAAGCCACAGCCCATAAGAAGAACATGCAAGAACACTGAGTTAGAAATAAAAAAATAATAATAATAATAAAAGAGAGAACAAACAAAAAAAAAAAAAAAAATATGGTGTAAGTTTTATGAATTGAAAAAGATAAATTAATTAGTCACGAGTCGCGGTGGGCTGGTCCAGATGAAAATTGGGGGCCCAAACTAGGCCTAGCTACTCATTTAAGGTCCGGCCCACTATAAGCTCTAAGTTTATAATAATAATAATAATAATTATTATTATTAGTATTATATCTTTGGCCGAGTTACTGAGAGTACATATATATTAATATAAAGTCAGAGACACTTACTTACAGAAACCAAAATTTACTCAGAGATAGGGAATTGAGCGCTTTAGATTACAAAGTTTCTTAACCCGAAGAACAAGAAAATTTTAATAAGTGTTTTAAAAAAATTTAATAACAAGAAAATTTTAATTCTCAAATTTATAGAAGTTTGTTTTATATAAGATTTTGTTTTTTTTTTTTCATTTCGAGATTGTTGATATTATTCAGGAGCTAATAATTGCCCCTTGGATTTATATTCCGAGTATTTTTTTTTTCTCAAATAAATGAGAGAGAAAAAAAAAAAGTACAGTTTTTTTTTTTTTAATAGGGAAAAAAAAAAAAAAAAAAAAAAAAAGTGCTCGGACAAACCTAATTAATGTAGGAGAGAAGAGGATACAAATGAGTTGCTTTCACTGTACAAATTGTTCACATATATACTCCACTTTATTGGTGTTTGTGGTTCAGGTCAAAAAAAATGCCCACAAGAATCTAAGATTAAAATTATTCCTTGGCGCAGTGGATCTTTAAATTATTGTTGCTGTTTTTTCTTCTTCTTCTTTTTTCGCATTATTTTTTTTTTTTTCTCGAGACCTTGCTGTCTCATTCTTATTGACTAATTTATGCTCGTAATGAATGTAGCGACTAGCTCGCCATTTTTTCTCAAAAAAAAAAAAAAAAAAAAAAAAAAATTGTTATTCCTTAGAGTCCTCAAATATCTAATTCTTTTGACTCATTTGCATATGAATGGAGCCTCTTCCACCTTTCTCTTTCTCAAATTTTGACAATGTGATTATTTGTCCAAAATATTAAAAGATGAAAAGTGTACGATCGAACAACTTATATATTAAGATACAATGAATAAGATTCCATTGGAAAGGAAAATATTTGGAATGTTAATTTTGTTTAAGTTTTTTTTGTTGGTGATCTTATTTGACTATGTAGATAGCTAATTAATGAGCAGGCATGTATTGCTCGTTTGCCCATTAAGCAGTTGATTTCCATGGAAAATAAATAAATATATCTAGCTACTTTATTGTGCAAAACCTTTGGCCTGGGACTTTGTGATTTAAAAGGAGTTTCATAGAGTGGAAATATTAAAGAAAAGGAGAAAATTAATACCCAATCTCAATTACTACATGCAAGATATATGAAAAAAAAAAAGAAAAGAAAAATAACTACAACATACAATCATATTGAAGATTCTTACATATACTTTTTGAGCGCATAAACTTCTAATTAATTATGGCAACTATATATATAAGAAATGGGTTGGAAGCTAGAGAAGAGTTATATATACCAAATCTCCCAGAAGCCTCCATTAATGAGTACTATTAAAATTCCATTTCCTTTCGCTTCGCGGTGGCCATTAAAATTAGATGTGTTGGGCTCGGTGGAGAAGATGGGCACATGAAATACCATCCAAATTGAAACTCCTCATGCATGATGGGCATGCATTAGATGGTAATGCACGTGCCCTGCTTCTCCACCTAGCACAACCCACCTCTATCTCTCTATTATATATGCTCCACATATATATATATCACACCCTTTGGTTAATTAGCTAAATACCTTACATAAGAACCCACATAGATCCACCCTTTCTATTTATAAGGAAGAGCTGGGCTTTGACCCCTCTTATCTCATGGCCTCATCTTTACCTTCTCTTGGCTCTCTCAGAAGTTATTGCATGCGCCGCGGTTTATACACCAAGGTTTTCAAAACTCCGCGTGGTTTATGTATAAAAAAAATTATAGACTTTTAAATAATATTGTAAACCGTTAGATATTATAATCTGAGGCTCCCTGTGGGCTATCGCATTATGATTTTTGGTACACATGCAAACCTTTCAAGGTTTGTAACTCGCACAGAACGAATAATTTATATTTAGATTTTAAAGTCTCTATATTTGAGTTTTGAATGACTCGGTCTGTCCACTGAATTCATGCAATAATGAACTTCTTTTGTAGCAGGCAAGTTCGCTCCTTGTATATGTGTAGCTTTAAGGCTTAATTTGTTCATGAGCACTGCAAAAATATTGTGTAATAAGTTGATTATAATATATGTTTTACGATCGTATGAAAAACAAACAATATATATATATATATATATATATATATATATATATATATATATATATATATATGCTTTATCTGCTGGCATTAGGCAAGATTTAATATAAAAGAGATCACCCAAAATTAACTTGTGAGTTGTAAGTAGGGACACAAATTAATCACTTTGGGGGAAGAGAGTAGGGGTCCATTTTGGAAACAAAATAAGTGGCAAGGACATTGGTGACAACTTGGAAAGGAGAGCACTCTTTATTAGCTTTTAACCTTTAGCTACTTAAAGCAAAGTGGTCACAACATGATGGGTATTTAATGAGAACAGTCACAAAGGGTGGGAGCTGTTGGTTTGGGAGGAACCAACTTAGCAATAAGTGGTAGGTCCAATCCAGCACAATTTTTGTTACTTTGTTGGCACAGTGCTTTTATGTGTTTTTTTTTTATTTTCTTTTATGAGGAGCATAAAATTTTTTGAGTATATTATTCAATGAGTATATATATGTTGTTGGTTTAGGTTTGGGCATGAATTATGGAGTTTATTTGTATGTATGCTAACCTTCATTTCGACAAAAGTTCCGTGAGCTTCGGAGTGCTTTAGTTTTTTAAATTTTTTTTTTTTTTTTTTTTTTTTGGAGGGTCCAAAGTAGAATGTTTTGAAGATATCTAAAACTTCAAGCGGATAGATAATAAAATTCTTATATATTATATATATACTGACTAACTTTTTTTTTGCACCTCTTCGGGACAGCTGTTGAAGACACTGTTACCAGGTAAATTTATGATTCGGCACAGTACAGCGATCAACGAGTTGTGGAAAGCGAACAAGTATAAAGCTGGTGCTTATGGAAGAAAGGAGCTATCTACCATTGCTATCACGTGGTGGATCGTTTGGTTAGAGCGCAACAGAAGACGCTTTGATAATAACTTTCATGACTTGGGGAACCTTTTAGCCGACGCCCGTGTCCTTCAAAGTCTTTGGCTCACGTACTGTGATGGGTAACATGAATTATTTTTTTATTTTTATTTTTATTTATGAGGCCTGGTTATCTCTGTCTTGTAGCTGAGTTTACTTACCTTATGAATGAAGCAGCAGCATGACTGTCTTTTCTCAAAAAAAAAAAAAATAAAATAAAATACTTTTATAATTAAACCAGCTAACATTTTTATGTTTGGTTTAAGAGGTCTTAAATTTTGTGGTACCAATGAAATGAGATTGGAAATTATATGGGCATGTTAGTTGACTAAACTAGTATATTATATTCCATTAATTAATAAGCCCTTTGGATCTTGGTAAAAGAGTCTATATAGTTCTCTTTTTTTTTTTTTTTTTTTTTTTTTTTTTTTTTTTTGTTAAGAGATATTATGAAGCCATGCATTTGGATGATATTAGTGTGATAGATTAGATACCATTTAGCAATTATTTTATCGTTAACAGCCACATATTAATTCGTGGCTTTGGTCCACGCACGTTACCATAGAGCTTAATTAATTCCTCAATATATATGATCAAATGAGAAACTCATTTGTTAAAGAAACTAATTTAATTAGTACTATCCGTACTACATCATGTAGTTTGGCTTTAATTTCAACATTTTCACCAAATATGTGAGATTCGAATATTGCATAATTCAAATATGTCAATGTCAAGTAAAAATTAGTCAAATATTTTTTGGAACACTCCCACATTTTTCTAATAAATAAAGAATGATATGTTTAGACACTTTCAAATGAGGTTACTTTGATTCGCCTTGCATGTACGGTTTACCTGGTATCTCCAAACTCTTTTCTAGGGGTCTAAGACTCTTTTTTTAATTTATTTAACAATAATCAAACAGCTAAACATAAAAATTTATAGGTCAAATCTTAATATGATCTCTTAATATGATCGCAATTGAAATTAAAGATCTTCTTTTGAGGAAAGAGATTTGATATAATGTATCTATATTTGTTTCTTTTCATGTTGCTTTTTTTTTTTTTTTTTTTTTTTTTACCTTTTTTTATTTTTTTCCATTGAAATGATAAGCAGCGTCTGTACAATTGGGTATGAGAAAAGTAAGTAGAAGAGGACCACTATAATGAGATGGTTTGGTAATTAAAACAATAATAGTAGTCCTTGTAAGGAAAATTTTTACCTTGTTATGTATATTGTTGATATATGAGTTTTACAAGAAAACTTTCGCTAGACGACTAGAGAAAGAGAGAGGTGTGGTTGCTATCTAACGAGCCATCCACTTAAATTTGGACCACATTATAATAAAGTGGTTCTCAATTTATTCGCTCGGTTACCCTTTAGGATTTATCTTCAGTTTCTGATGGACACGTCAAATAGTTTCATTTCTTTTCACAAAAGAAAAGGTTGAGAATATATCGTCATAAGATCGTACGAGAATCCAAAAACTTATATATTAAACACTGTTAGTATGTAAGCGAATTCAACACTATCAAACTCAAACATACATATTGAATGATCCTGCCACATAATACAAATCTAATAGAAACAAAATAAGCATGAGCAAACTTTAGCAACTTGTTAAGTATGCAAAGCTTAGGCATCGACACTATCAGACTTTTTCACCGACAATTCTATCAAAAAATATTTCAAATCAATTTAATGAGATAGATATTAGTGTCAGACTTTTTCACCGACAATTCTATCAAAAAAATATTTCAAATCAATTTAATGAGATAGATATTAGAGCGCTAGATGCACTGCATCCTTATTACTAGACAAATTAAGGGAGATGAAACATTTAATGCATGTGGTTGCTTTTTAGCTATCATTCTTAACTTTGGTTACATTAGGTGTAAGAGATAGACATTAGAACCTAATCCTGTACGGTGAGATTAAGTAGTAGTTGATCAAATTAAAAGCCATGTAATATTCATAACTTGATCTATTCTTCAACAAGAATTCATAACTTATTTTAGAATTTAATTAAATAGTGAAAGAATTAAGGTTCAAATAACCCAACTCTTCATAGACATATAGAAGTGGCAGGACCCTTAAGCTTTTGGGTCGGTCGATCGGCAAGTGTAAACCAAAGATTCAAAAATATTTTTTTAACAAATTTATTATTTTAATATAGTGTTGAGATAGATTGGTACAATTTGATATCAATAAATTTTTTTGTTTTTTTCGAACAAATTTTACTATTTGACAGTTGAAAGTAATTTTTAGAATAAAAAATTCTATATATAAAGTGTTTACACCGTCCATTTGTACAATTCTGTGACATATTCCTAAATTTTTTCAAATCATGGAGCATCATATCAAAGATGTTAACTCCATGCAACTTTGAAAAATAGAGCAAAAGAAAAGATAAGATGTTTAATTGTTAACTCCATGGGTCTAGATCCTCATCATTACAAGATGATTCTCGTAGTGATGGCACTTTTTAGCTAATAAGTTGCAGCATCACCCATCTTATACATAGGGTCATGTTATTATATGATTAAATATGGTCAATATTTGATGAATAAAGTAAAATTATTAGACCAAATTTAATAAATTCAATGCGTTCTCAATAATAGCAACCTCAACTTGATGATGCGTAGGTGGGGATGGTACAACTAAGCCCATGCATGGTTTTGGGAGATTAATTTTAAGGTGCCCTATTTGGATTCAACCTCCATGCATGCATGGTTAAGGACTAGTTCGTGCTATATATATATATGTATTAGCATTTTTATAATGGTTTAAGGAGAATGAAATGAACTACTACTTAATTCTTATGTATGGTTGGATAATTAATTAATTAGACACAACATTTGGCTATGGGGTTAGTGGTGAATGACACTAAAAAAACAAAAAAACAAATGGATTTGGTGATAGTAATCATTGTGCTAGAGAAAAAGAAGGAAAGCAAGGTCGGTTAATTTCAAGGAATGGTGCTTTTTCCCTGGGATTTTCTCTTTTTGGTAATGGGTTGTGACTAACTCCAATATCTATAAACAGAGGTTAGGAAGATTTGAGTTGACAATGAGAGCAAAAGGCCACGTAATCAATAGAAATAGGTAAAATTAATTGTATTCCTGTAAATAATATTTTGGTTCTTCTGAATATATTAACACTTAGGTAGTTTTCGGTTCGAAATAAGGTTTTGTTATAGTTTTATTTTTCAAACACGTTTGGTTTTGATAGAAATAGTAATTTTCGTCTCTTTGAAATAAGTTGGTATAAGATTGAAACAGTAGTTCCAGCTTTTTACCGAAACAAGCTTAATCCCACTACAAAATAAATTTAATTAAAATAAATATAATTTTAATTATTACATTAATTTTTTAATTAATTTAATATTTTGACTAATCTAATTATTTTATTAGCTAATTATTTAACTATTAGATAATTAACTAATTAATTTATTAAATTATTTGTAGTTAATTAATTATTTTATCAATTAATATTTAGGATTATCTAACAATAATTAATTAAATAAATTAAATTATTATTTAATTAATATTTTTATATTAATTAATTAGATAAAATATAATTAATTTAAAATTATAATTATTTTTATTCTCGCTATTCCAATCTAACTATTCAAACACTATTTTTCTTATATTCAGAAACAACTGAAAATTTTCATCCAAATATAAAATTAATCTTATTCATATTTATTCTTGAATTAATATTTATTTTTAAAATAAGTAATTTTAATTTATATATGAACCAAACATAATTGTTGAGATTCTCTGAATTGAATTGCAAGCCTGGTGCGTGGAAAATTTTTTTTGGAATTCGTCGGTGCCTGCATAGGACGATGTACCAATTTTGTGTACGGATTGAAACATTCAACATCGCCCACCCCCGGCATTATGTCGAGTGTCATGAGGCTACAAGCCCGCTGGGGTCCAGATTCCAATTTAAGCAACAGTCCTATTGGCTCATGACGGTTGATTTAAAAAAAAAATAAATATATATATATATATATATATATATATATATATATATATATATAATTATACACTTCTTTAGAAATGTATATCTTACATCCCACCTAATTCTGAGGTGCGGTAAATTTTACTCGTCACTCGATGTGACGATTGAAATAATACCCATCCCAGAATGGATGGAGTGTAGGATGTATAATACCCACCCTAGGATGGAGTAGGATGTAGGATGTACCCTTAAAGGGGTGTACATTTAGCAAAGGCCAAAAAAAAAAAAAAAAAACTCCCACCCTTAAAATGGTGGGAAGAAAAATAATTTATTATTAAAATATTAACTAAAAATATAATAAAAACCCACAAAACTGGGCCAAGCGATTCAGTTTTAAATTGGCCTCTTACGGGCCACCAAGCCGAAGTATGTTAGGCCCACGAAAAAATTGGGCCTTCCAAGTCCAACTTAAAAGGTACAGGCCAGCTATGTGAAGAATAGGGCCCAGCTTGTTCCTTTTGTTCGGCCGATTAGGCCCATTTGTGATCTTGCTTATTTATGTACTAATCTGGCCACAAAACAGAGTTTGAACAAAAATATATAAAAATAGACTTTAGAAAAATTAGAATAATAACTCATTGTGATATATAAAATTATATATTCTTTTTATCGTATTTTGCCATAGCAAATTATGTATTTCTCTATCATATTTTGTCATAACAAATACAATAAAAAATTTTCAAGTTCAAATTAGCTAAATCGTTAACGCTAATCATTAATCCCAAAAACTTGAGCAGTTAGAAATACGTAATTAATTTATTAAAAATATACAGATATAAGCGGCCACGTGTCTCAATTGGACTCAACCCATCTGAACGTTAGGTCTATTGTGAAAATAATCTTTCCCAATCAATTCACTTAAAACATACAGACACAAACGCCCACGGATTGGCTCTGATACCACTTATTAGATCGTTGGCGACAATCATTAATCCCAAAAATCTCATGCTGTTAGAAACACATAACCAATTCACTTAAAGTGTCTAGACACATCTCCTAAAGATCTCAATCGGATTCAATCTATCTGGACGTTAGATTTATTATTAGATCTCTTGTCATTAGATTTATTATGAACTGCAACCTCACTCAGCTTACTGAGTTCATCCAACTTAACTTAGTAGAGCTCCTAAATTCATCTTGATGCATTACCATCAGAATACAAACTAATTATGTCGGCTTGTTACACTCTCACAACAATTGCGAGTCCAGAAGCAATTTACCCTCTCTTCTTCGATCTCCATCCCCCTTCCAATGAGCTAAAGAAGCAACATTAATTCTTTGTCTAGATAATCATATTTTTTTTAAAAAAAAAAATTGAGAAAACAATAATATACTATTCACTTTATTTATTTATTTTTAAAAATTAATTAAAATTATAAAATAATTATGCTTCTAATTTAAAATATCAAATATTATTTATTATTATTATTTTTATTATTTAGACTAAAAATAATTAATATAACATTCTAAATTTTGAAAAAATTATGTTTAAGAAGGATCCCACCTTATAGTTGAAAAATTCTTTTTCTTCTAAGAACAGGGCCAAAGCGAACGCTCAAAAAAGGAATAAATTGAATAGGCGCATAATATAAATAATATTCAATCAATCAATCAACTACTATGATTTAGTTTAATTAACCAAGTGGTCCTTCATTTGGCCGTCCATGTCGACCCCCACATTTCTTTAATCTTTACCGTTTATTGTATGTTTCTAGCAACAACTAAGACAACAACTCATTTACATATAAGAATTTAAAATAAGGGTGTTCCTTTCGTTTTGTTTTTGTCAATGAGATATTGAATTTCACCATTGATGCTGTTAAATTTAATTTACGCTATTTAATTATTTTTAAAATTAAATTTTGTAATCTTTTTTCGTTTGTATAATTTTTAAGTGATCACAACTCATAAAATTAATAATTTTTTATAATATTATAAGGTGGATTTGTGATAGATGAATTACTAGATATTTTTTAATCTAAAAAAAATATATTTTTTATTTAAAAATATATATATATTTTTCGAACAGTATAATTTTTATCTAAAGAGTTGCAACTTTTATATTAAAAAGTGAAATATTTATTTAAAATAATATAATTTTATCTTAGCAGTATGATTTTATCATTTTTTTCTCTAATTTTTAATTGTTTTTTTTTATAATAACGAAGATACATAATATTTTTTTTAATTTATTATTATTATTATTATTATTTTATTCTATTTGTCCGCAGGGCCGTGTCTTGAAGCTGTGCCACTCCTGCCATGTCTGTGCATGCGCGCGTGACATTGAGCCCATCAGACACAAAAACGTTAGTACTAACATTGCTCTTCGTGCTTTTTGGCTGAAACCGTTCTTATTATCTCCTTCACGAAACTATTTATTCCAGATCTATCTTGTATCCGTCTTTTGCGAAGATACAGAGAGCAGGTTCTTCCTCCTTTGTACTAGCAGCATATCATTCTTCTTTTTCAGTGTGCCGTCTACCATATTCATCTTAGCAACTCCATGACGTGAGCGTGGGCATGGGAATGGGATGGGTGCGGGCATGAGATGAAGTCGAAAAAAAAAAAAAAATATAATGAAGTTTTGGATAAGTTTTTTAAAATTTCATATCGAAAACTGTAAAAATAAAAAAGTTTGCCCACTATCCACAAAACTCAAAAAATGGACAGATTTTTTATGCAAATTGGGAAGATAAAATAAGAATAAAAACAAAATAGCACCACTCGATCGTGAGGTGCGGTGTAGTGTAGTGTAGTGTAGTACTGTAGTTTTTGAGTGTGAGTTGGAGCTCCGAAGTGGAAGGAAAAAGATGGAGCCAATGAAGAAGACGACGATTCCGCGGTCGTTTTCCTCGCGCGCTCTCGTATTCCCCCTCTCATTTTTTCACAACAAAGCGAAACCCCCAGGTGCTCCACAACTCCACTTCCCCTCACCTTCTCCCGCAACCAAAACCATAGCTCTCCAATCACACCCCTCTTCTTCCTCCTCCTCCTCCTCCTCCTCCTCCTCCCATGGCGTCCCTCTCTCGGTCCTACGTCCCCGGCCTCGCCATCAATGTCCCCGATCGCCGCGAGCCTCGTCGGATCGCGCGATCGAGGGCCCTGGCTTTGAGCCCGGCCCCGGATTGTAGGGCTTTGGTGGGGCGTGGGCTCGTGGCGCGAGCGCCGCGAGCATCGGCGGAGTTAGGCGCCGTGGTTGAGGAGAGGTGGAAGAGGAAGGAGGAGAAGGGGGTTGGAGAGGAGGAAGAGGAGGAAGGGAGGCCTCTGAGGGTCGGGTTGGTGTGCGGCGGGCCTTCGGCGGAGCGCGGGATCTCGTTGAACTCGGCGAGATCAGTGCTCGATCACATAGAGGTGACCGTTGCTTTGATTGGAAGTGTCAAGTGTTCACTTCACTGCTTCTATTCCTTAATTCTTTGATTACTTAGCCTGGGCATTTGAGCATGTTAAGAAAGGATCAACTTTTACTTTTACTGTCTCCCTGTTTACACCTGACCATCTGAAGAACGGATTAAATTTTAAACCCCTTTTTTCTTTTTGTTTTGTTTTCATAAGCGCGGAGGATTAAGGATGTGCGTTGTGCATCCATCTCTAAGCTATAGTATCTATTATTAAGTGGCCCAGAGTGGACCATTACATGCTGTTGATGCAATTCCTCCTCCATTGTAGCTGAAAAAACAACAAATTTGATCACTTGTTCGGTTTTGGATATATAATTTGGGTTTGTTATACAACAATAACTTAATATATATCTCTATTTCTTGATCAATCAATCGACTTTTCAGATGAAGAATGTAGTAAATGTATTCGTTGCAAAAGTTGTATAATACAACTGCAAGTTTCGGTAAATAATTTGTGCCATTCAATCTTCTGATATCATTACAGGGAGAAGATTTGCTGGTCAGCTGTTTTTATATTGATAGTGATATGAATGCATATGCAATATCGCCGGCACAGGTTAGTGAACGTGATAATGGTCTTCAAACAAATGTGGGATTTTATACGGCTATTATTTAACCAATGTAATTTCATCTGTTTGAGAGATTATATACACTTGCCTGCTGATGATTCTTATGACTGAGCTCCATCATGTGTTTTGCCATGTTCGTATCCGTACCTTTTACAGTGGCAAAGGCGCATATGTTATTAAATATTTCCCCCAGTAGAATAAGAATTCATGACACTATTTCCTGTTTGTTTTTTTTGGCATTTCACAGTTATACTCTAATACGCCTGCAGATTTCGATTTCAAACTTGAAAGGTCTGCTCATTTCTTTGCAAACTTTTCCCTATTTGATCATTATAACATATTTTGGACCGATGTGCTTTCTCCTTTCTTTTTTGCAGCCTTGCCCAAAGCTTTCACTCTCTATCTGACTTTGCACAGCATCTTGCTTCCTCTGTTGACATAGTATTCCCTGTCATCCATGGTCGTTTTGGTGAAGATGGTGGCATTCAGGTCTGTGTGATGGAAGGCAAGCAAATACTATTGCAATCTGCTATATTTAGATAGAATAATATTCGGATAGAGCATTTACATGAGAAGAATATTGCTAACACATGCATTAGAATGTATTTCATGTACTCTGCATCCTTTGTGCTGCTATCTCATGGCTCCTGCCTTTCCTGGATGTGGACTTGGATGCTGGAGTCACAGTGCAGAACATGAATGTCTTAATTTAGATTAGATTATATAGCTACACACATGCATAAATGCATCCCATACATTTAATTTGATCAGCATATCTAGTCTGCGTGTTGGTATATTTAGGAGCTCTTGGAGAAAGCAAATGTTCCATTTGTCGGTACATCCTCAGCAGAATGCCGCCGAGCATTTGACAAGGTACTCTATATGCTTTCTCTTTCTTTTTGAATATGTTAGATGGCAGGCAATTTTGTGATGTTGTATTTTAGTCGTGCATTGATTTGAACTTGATACTTGCTTTTGGGGGGCAAATTCTAAATGTTTACTATCTGTTTTCCAATCTTGATGATCTTTCTTGGGAGAAACCTTGTCTTCTCTTTTTTGTTGCATGAAAGTACAGTAATAGGCTTTTTAACTATATGTAACTCTTTAGTCAGGATAGGCATCTTTTATCACAGTTTTTCTTCGTTACTTTTGACAGAGTACTGCCTATCGTGGCATGTTCCTATAATGACCAGCATGGCATGTTTCTGTGTTATGTGCACCACCTTGGAGCAACAAATGCTTAGTTAGATGATCCCCAATAGTACACTCAGTGCATTTATCTGTTGATCAGCAAAGCTGTTCATGGTATTTGACCAATAGATAACTAGATATGCTTTCAGATTTCCTAAAGGAACTTTGAGCCAAATATTGGTTTACTTTACAAAAGGAAAGCATGTCAAATCTTGTGAAGATAAGTCCTAAATTAATTCATTAAAATATGAAGATATGTCTGTTGTTCATGAACATGGTTCAGGCAATAATAATCCTAGTTGATTACTACCTGTTCTGTCAAGTTCTTGGCCTGCTCATGGTGAGCAATTGGCAGTTGAGACTTCTTCGTGGTGTAGTTGAACTGAGCTCAACTCATCTGCAATGTGTTAAGTTCTTCATGAAATTTATATATTTCACAAATAGGAACTAGGAAAAGAATTAATCGGCAGATAAAAGAGGGATGCTTGTTCTTTATATCATGGATATTAAGTGCCTTATATAAATCATGATGCACATACACTAAGTGCTCCAATATTTTATAGTTTTCACTATTAGACTATTAGTGCAGGTAACATCCATATTTCTCTCATTATCTCAGCATCAGTTTCAATTTATCTTAGATAATGGAGATTTAAACAAATATTATTGATCTCTCTCTCTCTCTCTCTCTCTCTCTCTCTCTCTCTCTCTCTCTTTCAAAAGGATGAGATTTTTTATTTGCCTTTTCCAATTTGATGTCTGATTGAATTTTAAGCTCATGCTCATTGTACTAATGTGTTTATCTATACATTCATTTGATATGTAGTACAATGCTTCCTTGGAGCTCAACAAACTGGGTTTTGTGACGGTACCTAGTTTTCTTGTGAAGGTTTGAAACTAAACTGTTATCTTTTGTGAGACAAATCTATTGTGTTTATCATATATATTTGTCATGATATAATTACCAGAAATTGCATATTATTCTGGTAAACGTTTGCGACCTTATTTGTATTTGCTCATATGTATGAGAAGTTTGCATCCTTCTTTTTTTTTTTTTCCTCTTTATTGTATTCAGCTATGTTTTTGTTGAAAAAATAGGAAAATCATATAGATAAGGCAAAACTGGACCAGTGGTTTGAAAGCATTGATCTGAACAAAGAAAATGGCAAAGTTGTGGTAAGGCATGATTTGCTGCTTGGTTTAAGCTTTGAATATCTTTATTGGGATACAATCATAGAGGTAGGTCGTCACGCTTGTTATGACTGATTTCAAGGTCAAGCCAACAAAGGCAGGATCAAGCATTGGGGTTGCAGTGGCTCGTGGTGTTGATGATGCCATCAGAAAAGCTGTCAGTATAATTTCAGAGGTAAAGAAATTTCGGTATCACCTTTCGGAGTAAACATGAGACAGGAATGGCATATTGAACCTTTTGAATTCCTGCTGGCAACAGGGCATTGATACTGAAGTTCTTATTGAAGTTTTTCTGGAAGGTGGTAGTGAGTTTACAGCAATTGTCATCGATGTTGGGACAGCTACTGATTGCCAGCCTGTTGTTCTTCTCCCAACTGAAGTAGGTTCTCTATCATGTAGTTAATCTTTTTGGTTTAACAGTAGAAAGCTAGGTTAAGTTTGTGTTTTAAAGAACTCATTGGTGGTGGTGGCATACTTCTTATTCCACCATATTTTTTATTGATGCCTTATTGATGTCCTTCATACCACAGTTACTACTATATATCAACTCTTTTGCTATTTCTTGCTGGAGCTTTTACTCCATCTCTTTGTGTACTTTATTTTGAATCTAACTATTTCAAATTATTCTATGATAAGCCAACAATTTCAAAGAACTTTATATGATAAGCCAACAATTTCAAAAAAACTCTGTATAAAGTATAAACCCAGCCAATGATCCTATAATCTTGAGTCCAATAATTCTGAAGTACTTTTACATGATAAACCAATATTTGACTCTCTATATTCATTTAGCAATAATTAACATAAACTGAATTATCTCTAGTCATCTTTATTCAAGTGTTTGGATGTCTTATGGGTGCTTTATCGCATTCTCAACTCGTGCTAATCCACAGTTCCATTTAGAAAGAAGTTTTGTAGAAATTTCTTTAGCAAATATGAGAACAATATTAAATATCTATACGAGGTTCTTTATTATAAAGCAAAACATGACTTGGAAAAAGCATGCTTGCCTTTTTCAATCATTCTGACAGTTTATCTGAATTTATATATCTGAGGATCTGCAGAAAAGTTATTGGGACATTGAGAGTAATGAAGTAATTTTAAAAATGTATCAAAAGTGATAGAGAATTTTCCTTTTGCAGGTAGAACTTCAATTTTGTGATGATAATAATGTCCAGGAGGATACAATATTCAACTATCGTAGGAAATATCTTCCCACGCAACAGGTACTGGAATGTAGATGAATTTCTATTAGTTTTTTAGCTTCTGATAAAATCCATTGCTCACAGCCCTGTTTGTATGATTTCCTCTTTTAACCTCTGCCCTGGAATTAATTCTCTTGCAGGTTGCTTACCATACTCCTCCACGCTTTCCAACTGATGTAATTCAATGTATAAGACAAGGGGCATCCCTATTGTTTCAGCGACTTCATCTGCATGACTTTGCTCGGATAGATGGCTGGTTTTTACCTGCTCCTGATAGTATGCTATCATCAGTAGAAAACAGTAACAGATTTGGAATAACTAAATGGGGTACCATCATTTTTACTGACATCAACTTGGTAAGAAACTTGAGTAGCATAGAGTTTCTTTGTTGTTTCTTGTTTGTGGCTTAATCTCAACTTTATGCTGTTTGGAACTCTTAAATGTGCATAATTTCTCTTTCCAATCTGAATGTAGATAAGCGGGATGGAGCAAACCAGCTTCTTATTCCAACAGGCCTCCAAGGTACTGATACTGATGCTTATATATTTTCACATTTAATTCAAATTTTTGGGATGGCTTATCTGATCCAAGTCCCTAAGGGTTAGATGGGCATGACTTATTCATAAACTTATTACCTCTCTCAGTGTGCAGAATTGCTTTTCTTGGTTTTCGAACATTGCTTTTGCTATGTCTTCGTGAGTAGCATGTCTAATTGATTACTGAACTACTGTTCATGGATGGAGATGAACACTGTTTGTTTGTTCACTAGATATTGATACTTGCTTTTAGCACGAGTTATTATGCATAAACACTATCTAATTATTTAAATTTTATCAGTGTCTTGTTTCTTAGTTACCCATCTTCTTGAGTTTAGCCGTACATAAATTCTTTATCTCAGCTGTTGATATGATACAAGAAATTTCCATTTTTCAGGTTGGGTTTTCTCATTCGCAAATCCTCCGTACCGTTATCCAACATGCTTGCTTGCGATTTCCTTCTCTTCTACAACGCAGTAATGCATGGAATGCCTTATCTAGAAATCTGCGATCAGCACAAAATACTGAATTCATTTCAAGAGATAGGGGAACTCAAAAGGTATTCGTCGTCTTTGGAGGAGAAACTTCAGAACGTCAAGTATCGCTCATGAGTGGGACAAATGTCTGGCTTAACTTGCAAGGGTTTGATGATGTAAGCCCTTAAAACTGAGTAAAAGCTCGGTTCTATTTTACTTGGTATTAAATTATTAGCTACAAAAAATTCCTGCTTAATTTCCATTGGTACATAAGCCCATGTTTCTAACATTTGTGTTCCTTGTTTTGCTTATTTTGTGGTACCAGAAATGGTGGTTGCAAAGCAAAATTTTCTAATATAAGATAATTTATCATCTATAATCAAAACCTAATACAGAGATGTTCATTTAGCATTCTATCAAATAAAATACATATCTCATAATAAATTCAAAGGAATGAGAAACAGTACATATAGAAAACTTCTGCCTCTCTTGTGCTTCTTTACCTCATAATTTTTCTTTGGAATAGTTATTTACCATTCATCAGTGCTCCATGTTTTTATTTTCTGTAATTTCTTATCCTCTGGTAGTTCTTTGAATTCTTCTTTTGTCTCGGCAGTTGTCACTGCAAGTTTTGTCTTGCTATTTGTTTATATTTCTTTGTTCCTATCTATGCTATTTCTTTTTTTCATGTTTAACTTTTTTCCATTCTAACTAAGATATTAGCAATTGCTATCCTTCTGTCTTCAGCTTGATGTCACTCCATGTTTGCTTGCACCGAGCAAAGGATATTCAGTTGCCCAGCATCAGGATGTAGATGAGCATGCCAGTTCAAGAACTGTTTGGACTTTACCGTAAGTATCTACTAAATTGATTGTATTTCCCATTAAAGAGGATTTGAATGGATAAAAGGCCCAGCAATATGAGGTATTTCTTCAGCAGCTTTTTAACACTTGCATAGTTTATCACTTGGTTCTATCCGTCTGCGACAGTTACTCTCTGGTTCTACGGCATACCACAGAGGAGGTTTATGCTGCTTGCATCGAGGCAATCGAACCAGATAGGGCTGCGTTAACGTCTCATTTGCGAGATCAAGTGATGATTGAACTTGAAGAAGCTCAAAGCAGGCATAGTTGGTTTGCAGGATTTGACAGTATGGACAAACCACCTGTCAAATATTCACTGGAGCAGTGGATCAAACATGCTAAGGAAGTTGATGCAATAGTTTTCATTGCAGGTGCTTTCTGAACTATGGATAACTAATAAAATTGATTTGCACTTTATCGGATCGTTGGCGCTAACCATTAATCCCAAAAATTTGAGCTGTTAAAAATACACACTCAATTCACTTAAAACATACAGATACAACGCCCATGGGTTTCGACCGAACTCATCCAATTTGGACGTTGGGTCTATTGTTGGGCCTCTTGCTGTGACGTCTATTGTGGACCGCAGTCCCACTCAACTTATTGGGCTCATCCAACTCAACTTATTAGTCTTCTAGGCCTATTGTCACGGGGCAGAAAATTGGACC
Source organism: Tillandsia fasciculata (assembly GCA_029168755.2). NCBI lineage: Eukaryota > Viridiplantae > Streptophyta > Magnoliopsida > Poales > Bromeliaceae > Tillandsia > Tillandsia fasciculata. The sequence continues at coordinate 15,312,643 of CM054951.1, forward strand.
TATTTTTAACTCATAAATAAATAGCTAACAATTCCCCCCCCCACAACACCTGCACCGTGTGGGAATTGAACCCGTGGCACTGGCTCTGATACCATTTATCCATTGGCGCTAACCATTAATCCCAAAATCTCGAGCTGTTAGAAATACACAACCAATTCACTTAAAGCATACAGACACAGCGCCCACGGATTTCGACCGAACTCAACCCACTTGGACGTTGGATCTATTGTTGGGCCTCTTACCGTTACGTCTATTGCGAACCGCAGCTCCACTCAACTTATTGGGCTCACCCAACTCAACTTATTAGTTTTCCAAGCCTATTGTCACGGGACAGAAAGTTGAACCTATTTTTAACCCATAAATAAATAGCCAACACACTTATGTATTCTCGAGTTTCTGTTCCTGCAGTGCATGGTGGCATTGGCGAGGATGGCACTCTTCAATCTTTATTAGAAACTGCAGGAATTCCTTACACAGGTTTCAGCTTTATGTGGTTGTTTTCGTTATTTAGTTGGTAATTCTCAGGTATGTAAGGAGCTCTAACGTAATAGTTTTTTCTCATGCAGGCCCTGGACCTACAGCTTCGAAAATTTGCATGGACAAAGTTTCAACTTCACTTGCTCTTACCCACGTATGGTATTTTATTATTTATCAGCATCAAGCTTTACTTCTAAACCGTAGTATCTGTCATTGCTGAAGGGCTTCCAGTGATGGTAAAGAATTGCAACTAATTAAGATTACCTAAATTTTTATAACAGTTAAACTATTCTCTTCTCTTAGATTTCTGTGGTTAATGTACTATGTAGTGCTTATTTGTCAGGAAATAGATCTATTGTCACTTTAGCTCTACATGGTACATGACGGTACATGACTTATGAACTCTGCCTCAAAACCTATTTTTGCTTAAATTACCTTTACCATTGTTAGCACTCTGTATAGTGCCTTTTGTGCTAATAAAAAAAAAGAAGAGGCCCTAATGCCTGCCTTCATAATTCCTCTATGTAAATATCTACTTTCTTGTCTGTGCTCTTATTTTATTGCTAATAGATTCAACCAAAGTAGACATTTTAAGTTTTAACTGTTCTTTTATCGACGGAGTGGGACTCTGCATTCCCCGGCTCCAACGTAACTGCTCTCCCGCGTATCACATCGGACCACTCTCCCCTGTTGCTAAAGACCCAGGACATACAGCACTTCTGAACTTTTAGACTGGAGAAGGTCTGGCTAACTAGGGAGGACTTTAACCTTCTAGTGCCAGCTTGGTGGAATGAGGTCAAGAACACGACTGGAGGTACCCTTTCGTTCGCCTCCAAGCTACGCCACTGCCGCAAAAGGATTAAAGAATGGTGCGCCTCCAACTTCTACAGCATCAGGAACGCCAAGCGCAATACTATAGCGGAGATACACAAGCTAAACCTTTTAGAAGAGGCGAATAACCTGACGGAAACACAGCTGCTTACCCGTAACTCGCTCAAAGCTGATCTCAAAAACATCATCGATGACGAGGAACTACTCTGGCAAGCGAGAGCCAAACAACACTGGCTCAAGGAAGGCGACGGCAACAACAGCTTCTTCCACGCTATGGCAAATGGGAGAACAAGATCTAAACACATCGGGACTGTAGAAGATGACGGGCGCAGGTTGGAAAGGGAGAAGGACAAGTGTGACTACTTCTACAGTAAGTTTATGGAGAGATTCGCCCCCGGCAACAACCATCGGGGATCGCGAGGGGACTGGAGCGACATCTTTACTGACAGGGGATTCTTAAGCTCAGATTCACTAACGGCACCTTTCACCGAAGATGAGATCAAACTGGCCGTCTTCCAGCTAAACGGGGATAAGGCTCCAGGCCCCGATGGTTTCAGTATGAGATTCTACCAAAAGTTCTGGGCAGTGATCTCGGCGGACATTCTGAGAATCTTCGAGGATCTGTTTGATGGCAACCTGAACACTGGACCTATCGACTACTCCTACATCTGCCTCATCCCCAAAACCGAAGGTGCCAAAACGGCAAACGATTTTCGACCAATTTGTCTACTCAACTGTATCCAGAAGATCATCTCAAAAGTGCTGGCGAATAGAATGGAAGGGGTAATGCAAAGCTTAATCTCGCCGTCGCAGACGGCCTTTCTAAAAGGTCGGTTAATCCTGGACTCTTTTGCTACTGCCAGCGAACTAATCAGCTGGAGCGCGAAAGTGCACTCTGAGAGCGTCGGCATTAAGGCGGATTTCGAGAAGGCCTTCGACAAGGTGGACTGGAACTTTCTTAGAAGTATACTAGTCTGGCTCGGGGCGAACCAAAAATGGTGCAAGTGGATTGATCAATGCATCTCCAACGGAAAGATCGCGGTCCTGGTCAACGGGGCGCCATCGAAATGGATCAAAATGCAGCGGGGCCTACGACAAGGGGACCCGCTGTCCCCCTTCTTGTTTCTGATTGTAGCTGAAGGACTTGCTAGAATGATGGAGAGAGCTATCAGAAACAATCTGCTGAGAGGGGTTGGACCCACAAAAGATGCCAAAATTGCCATCATCCAGTACGCGGACGACACCATCTTCTTTTGTGAAGCCAAAAAACGCCAACTCCGCAACCTGAGGTTCATCTGGCAGATCTTTGAATGGGCATCTGGCCTAAAGATAAACAGAAGCAAGTCGGAGCTGTTCTACCTTGGCAAGGACAGAAACAAGGGTTTGCGGTTAGCCGAGCTCATGGAGTGCAAACTGGGCACTCTCCCGATCAAGTACCTCGGGCTCCCTCTTTCGAGAGGGCAAATCAGGAAAGACGACTGGAGAGGCATCATCTCTAAAATCGAAAAGAGGATCGAAGGGTGGCAGGCCAAACTCCTTTCCCAGGGTGGGCGCCTCACTCTCGTTAACTCTGTGTTGTCAAATCTTCCGCTCTACTTCTTCTCGGTTTTCAAAGCGCCCAAATGGGTCCTCCGCCGCATTGACTCTCTGCGGAGGGCGTTTTTCTGGCGTGGCTCGAGTTCCACTAGCGGGGGTCTCTGCCTCGTCAATTGGAAGACGGTCTGCAGGGCGAAGAGAGATGGCGGCCTAGGAGTTCTGAATTTGGAGCATCTTAATACCGCCCTGCTGGCGAAGTGGTGGTGGCGGTTTTTCACCTCCGAGGCAACCTCTTGGGGTCACCTGATCAAAAGGCTTTACTACACCCGAAGGCGACCACTGTGGGAGGGGAGCACCTTCAAACCGTTCTCGCAATGGTGGAGAAGCGTCCTTGGAACGAAAGCCCTCTTCCTCTGTAGCACCTCTCGTTCGGTCGGCGACGGACGCTGGACGAGTTTCTGGTCAGATATCTGGCTAGGGAACACCTCGCTCCGCTGCCTCTTCCCTCGTATTTTCGAGGCGGTGCACAACCGTTCACTTCGGGTATCTGACTGCTTCGGCCGTCGTGGCTGGAAATTTAGAAGGGCGCTTGCAGGCTATGCCTCTTCCAACGCCCAGGACGGTGTCTCGATCCAATGCTTAGCCGACTCCATGTCAGAGGTCCGACTGTCGAACCAAAAGGACACCTTCAAATGGCGATGGTCAATCTCCGAATCCTTCTCGGTGCAATCCCTTTATCGCTTCCTGCAGGATACCGGCGTGCGAGCCACAGGCTTTCAGACAATCTGGGCTATCAAGATCCCCCTGAAAGTCAAGGTCTTCATCTGGGTACTCCTCCGACGCAGGGTTCTTACAAAGGATAGACTGCTCAAGCGGGGGTGGTCAGGGGACACCACCTGTCTCTTCTGCTCTTTCGCGGTAGAATCCGCTGATCACCTCTTCGCCTCTTGCGAGGCTGTCCGCTTCCTGGTGACCTTCCTCCTACCCTACAACGAGTCAGCCCACTGCTGCGCTACCGTCAATGCGCTTTGGGATCGGTGCTCCCGCTCCGGGGCCGCTCGAGGACTTGGGGATCTCACCGCCCTGGCGGCTGCCTGGTGGACCATTTGGCTGGAACGCAATAACAGGTGTTTCAGGTCTACCTCTCGGCCGCTCGGGCACCTGTGTACCGACGCACGTTCCCTCTCGCTGTCCTGGGATGCGTACTGTCCTTAGTTTTTTTTTTTTTTTTTTTTTTTTTTTTCCGAGACCCTGTTGTCTTTTTTGAGACCTGGTTGTCTTGACCCTTGTAGCTGAATTCACCCCTCCAATGAATGAAGTGGCAGCATGCTGCCTTTCCCTAAAAAAAAAACTGTCTACTTTATGTTACTGTAGTATTTCTATGGTACAACCAAATTGTTTCTAGATAAAAGTTTTGCAATATTTTGTTGTTTGCCTCCTCGAATTTTGATTTTGTTCTCTTTATGAAGTTAAAAAGTTCTGGAATACTTACGATACCTAAGGGTGTAAGGAGCACAGAGGAGCTAATGAAATCTTCGCTAGCTGATATTTGGAATGACTTGACAACAAAACTTCAGTCTAAAACACTATGTGTGAAACCAGCTCGTGATGGATGCTCAACAGGAGTTGCTAGACTACGGTATGCGAGTATTCTCCTGTCTCCTTATGATTAGATTATGGGTTTTGTATTTGAGTCTTGATGGTGTACTTGCACCACTTGGCAGGTTTGTAAAAGATCTAGAAGTCTATGTAGATGCATTGCGAAATTTCTTGCCCCGGATACCTGCTAATAGTTTCTCAAGGGTATGCACTTCTAGCTTCCAGTAAAGCCATCTCTTTTTTTTTTTTGTCTTCCTATTTTTCTGCAGTGTATTGCTATTGCTTCTTTTGCTATCTTTCTTTCAACATGCTCATGCAAAACCTTTCTAGACTATCATAAGCCTTCTGTAGTTTCTTTTACAGCCCTTCGCTGTTTGCTGTAAATTGACATTCAACTTAAATTTTTTAGGCACATGGTGTAATTGAGATGCCCATTCCTCCTCCCAAATCACTAATCTTTGAGCCCTTTATTGAGACCGACGAAATAATTGTTTCACGTAAATCAGCGGATGATAGTGCTCGCCGCCTTATATGGGAGGGACAAAATGAATGGGTAGAAGTGACTGTTGGTGTTGTTGGTACGTGTGGAAATATGCACTCATTGAGTCCAAGCATCACTGTCAAAGAAAGTGGTGATATATTATCTCTTGAAGAAAAATTTCAAGGTATGCATACCTGGTTTACATGGATTTGTCTTAGAAAACGGTGATAAATCTCCTCCACCCATTCAAGAATAATGTGTTTATTTGTAAATTATATACATAAATCCCTCAAAGCTTGTTATTATCTCAAATCAGACTAATGTCTGTTTGATTCCTTGAAAATGCAATGCATTTCTATGTATGTTATATGCACGTCTAGCAAGGGCTTAGTTGTGGTAAAAAGGTAACAATCAAAAGGTAAAATTTTGACTCCAGTTTGTATTACTTTTATAAGTTACTTTTGATTGCAGGTGGTACTGGCATAAACTTGACACCACCTCCAGCGACAATTATCAGGTTCGTTTTCTTTAACTTTTGAACTAAGAAACTTCTTATCTAGGGAAGATCTGTGGAAGCACACATATCACACCTCTTCTCATCTAGGCGTGCTATTTAGTTCGCTATTCTTCGTGGATTTATGCCAATCTTCTGAGAAGTTCTTTGGCTTGTTTTCTTCAGCACTGAGGCTTTGCAAACATGTAAAGAGAGGATAGAGGTAATAGCTAATACTTTGGGTCTGGAAGGCTTCTCACGCATTGATGCGTTTGTTAACGTGCACAGCGGAGAGGTAAGTTGACTTATGTGTTCTCTCTCATTCTTTCTCCCTCGTGTTATTACTGTTTCCTACACTAGTTGCTTGTCTGTTCAATTAAGGATGTTCGATACTTCATTTCTTTTTCTGATGGGCCACAAGGGCTGCACAACTCCACGGCTGCTCTATGCACAAAGGCATTGGCTGAACTTGAATTGTAACCTCCCAAGGTGTTTTTTTTTTTTCTGATGAGCTAATGGGACTTAAATTTGTGGGAGCTTCGAACAGGAACTATGTACAAAAGCAATAAATCCCTGCTCGATCCAATTTCCTTCACCTACTTAAAAGTGAAAATTGGGTGTGTGAGTTATATTTCCTTTCCCAGCGAAATACATGCTGATAAGTTAAACTAACATTCAAGACTCCCTAAAACAGTCAGCTGTTTTCACACGAATGGATATTCGCAAGTAAAACAAGCTTCCTTTGATTAGGCAATACTTTTTAGTTATCGAACTAGCTCTCTTTTAACTAGAACTTCATAATCGTAAAATATAATTATTCCTTCTGTGTAAATTGTTGCTGCAAGGTTTTGGTGATAGAGGTTAATACTGTTCCTGGGATGACTCCATCCACCGTCTTGATTCACCAGGTAATAGATAAGGGAAAAAGAAAATTGAGCAACTACTGCCGAACCAGTGTCATTACACCAACTGTTTTGAGTTGAATTTCTGTTCCTTTCCTGTTTCAGGCACTGGCAGAGCAACCGCCCATATATCCCCGACAGTTTTTCCGGAAGCTTCTCAACTTGGCTCTTGAAAGGTATAAATAGACCATGTTAGTAAATACAAAGCTCCTATGTCTGGTGCTTCTGAATCCTTGTTTTTCTGTTACTTTGTCGAAGTTAAATGCATTCAGAGCCTTTTAGTTTGTTTCCAACTCGTCCCCATTGGGTTTAGCATGTTAAACAATTGATCAAATCCCATCGCGACTTGCTTAAACGTGTGGCAGTTCATCATTTGGTTCAAGATTTTAATAAGCTTAGCTGGTAATTAGGGCATTTATCATTATTGACCATATAGTTTACATGTATAAAAAGAAAGGGCTTTTTCCAAGTCAATAGTTGCACACTACGGCTGAAATAATCCGACTCTGATGATGATTCAGAGTTGAATCTTGACTAGTATTGTTTAAAGCAATTCAAATTATCTGCAGTAACGTACTAAAAATCCTGAAAAATGCTCCCCTGCTTTTTTTGACCAGGAGATTGAACAGCCTTTTATTAATCACAAGATTTTTTTCCCCTAGCACTTATTATTCTCACATCTGGAAATTAGTTTAGAAAATATTTTTTGTTAAATTGGTTCGGCCAAGTCGTGAATTTCGATTATTAGTCAATATCAATTTCATTTGCGTCCCATCAAAAGTGCAAATTTTGTTAAATTGGGTCGGCCAAACCAAGGACTTAGTCCCCTGTGGGTTTAGTTCAACTTGAGTTGACTTGACCATTTCTTACTGTTGAGATAAAAAAAAAAAATCGAAATTCAAAATTGAAAAAGAAAAATAAAAGAAAATAAATATAAAAATGGAAGAAAAAAATTAATTAAATATTAATTGATTGATATTTGTCCTGATGATCTATAGTAAAGAAAGGAAAAAAATAAAAAATGAAAAATGAAAATGTGATTGATAAAAAGAAAAAATGTATACCTTTCGAATTACGAGGTTATCATTTTTTTTAAATTTTTGAGACTCCTATAAATTGAAAAAAAAAATGTTTTTTTTTTAAAAAAGAAGAAATAAATAAAAAACAAAGTGAATGCACCACGGTAACGACGATGGTGGCGGCGGCGGCGGTCATGATGGCGATGACGACGACAACGATGTGCGAGGAGGTCTCATGGCATCTTCTTCCTTATTCGACGGCGGCCATGATGGCGACGACGATGACAACGATGTGCGAGGAGGTCTTATGGTCTCTTCTTCTTTCTTCGACGATGGCAACAATGGTGGCCACAAGACTATCCCACCATCGAGATGACGGCAGGCGGGTCGGTGTACATGCATAAACGACACAGTGACGATCTTTTTGTTGGTTTGATTGTGCGGTCATCTTCGTGATAGGCTCGACGCACAAATTCCTATTCCAAATTAAACCATCCTTTTGGTGTGATCGAGCGGCCATTTTCGCGATAGGCTCAACACGATCAAACCTAACTTTAGATTTTTATTACCGAGCGGCCATCTTCGTGATAGGCTCGACACGGTCGGAACATGACGGTTTAAACCAAACCGTTCCTTTGGCGCGATCGAGCGGCCATCTTCGTAATAGGCTCGACACGATCAAACCCACCAAAAAAATTAATAATAATAAAATTAAAAATTAAAAATTACAAAAATAAATCGTCATTTTCGTGATAGGCACCGGTCGAGCCAACCGCCATCTTCATGATAGGCATCGAACGAGCCAATCGCCATCTTCGTGATAGGCACGGCTTGACTCGATCAAACCGCCATCTTCGTGATAGGCACCGATCGAGCCAATTAACCGCCATCTTGGTGATAGGTACGGCTCGAATTGATCAAACCGCCATCTTCGTGATAGGCCTCGGTCGAGCCAATCGTCATCTTCGTGATAGACACGGCTCGACTCGATCAAACCGCTATCTTCGTGATAGGCACCGGTTGAGCCAATCGCCATCTTCGTGATAGGCACGCTCGACTCGATCAAATCGCCATCTTCGTGATAGGTACTGATCGAGCCAATCACCATCTTCATGATAGACCCGGTTCGACTTGATTCGATTTAAATCGGGTTGCCAACTGAACCCTATGGACATAATTCGGAACGAATATGATCGAGATAAATAGTGAACCAAACTGTAAAGGATTCTACGTGAATTGAAATCGGTTCATCCTAAATAGAACCACATCAAATTACAAGCCGGTTCAACCTGAATGGAATCACATGAGAATCGAGCCAAACTAAACCGAACTACAAGCCGGCTCGACCTAAACTGAGCCATGAAGGATATACCTTGAACTTAAGCGGATTCAACTTAAACTGAACTGCATGAGGTTCGAACCAAATCAAACCACAGGCCGGTTCGGCTTAAACCAAACCATAAAGGATTCAACTTGTCGGTTCAACCCAAAAAGAACTATATGAGGTTCGAGCCAAACCAAACCACAGGCCGGTTCGACTTAGACCAAGCCATAAAGAATTCAACTTATCGGTTCAACCCAAACAGAACCACATGAGGCCCAAGCTAAGCCGAAAGAAATTACAAATCGGTTCAACTTGAACGGAATCACAGGAGAACGGAGCCAAGTCGAACCGAATTACAAGCTAGCTCGACTTAAACCGAGCCATGAAGGATACACCTTGAACCTAGGCTGATTCAACTTAAACTGAACTGCATGAGGTTTGAGCCAAACCAAACCACAAGTCGGTTCGACTTAAACCGAACCATAAAGAATTCAATTTGAACTACAAATTGGTTCAATCTGAACTGAACCGCAGGAGGATCAAGCCAAGCCGGATCAAACCATAAGTCGATTCAACCTAAATCGAATCTGGACGGAACTATATGCAAACTTGAACCAGGCCATGAACCAGCTTGACCCTAAATCAAAATCAAAGAGTTCTAAACCAAGCCGCAAAGATGGCGGTTCAAATCAAATTCAAACGGATTTCGAATCAAATCACAAGAGTTCAATCCAAACCAAATGCAAAAGGATTCTAAGTTGAACCGAACCCCAAGGTGGCTCAACCTGAATCAAACTCAAGCGGATTTCGAACCAAATCACAAGAGTTTGATTCAAACCAAATGCAAAGGGATTCTAAGTTGAGCCGAACCCCAAGGTGGCTCAACCTGAATCAAACTCAAACGGATCTCGAACCAAACCATAAGATTATGATCCGAACCAGATCAAACTATGAAAAGGTCCAAGTTGAGCCGAACTATAAGGGCCCGACCCAAATCGAATTCAAAGGGTCTCGAACTAAGTCATAAGGGTTCGACCTAAACCATGTCTCAAAGGGTTCTCAACCAAAGTATAACAGTTCAACCGAAATCAAATTCAAAAGGGACAAATCAAGCGAAAGCCTAAGCCGGCTCAGTTCAAGTCAAATACAAAGGGTTCAAACTAATTCAATTTGAACCCAACATGAACAAAAGTTCAAACCAAACTTCATGGATGATCCAAATCAAGCAAACCAGCTCCACCCGAACTGAAACAAATCAAGAGTTCAAACCGAGCTAACTCCAAATAAATCTGCTTAGTCAACTTAATCGACTCTCAGCCCAAAGTCAAACGATCGAAAAGTCATTAAACTAAATCCAAATTCAAACGACCGAAAAGTCATTAAACTAAACCCAAAATCCAAAAGACCGAAAAGTCATTAAACTAAACTCAAATCCAAACGATCGAAAAGTTATTAAACTAAACCCAAATCCAAACGATCGAAAAGTTATTAAACTAAACCCAAATCCAAACGACCGAAAAGTCATTAAACTTAATCCAAATTCAAACGACCGAAAAGTCACTAAACTAAATCCAAATCCAAACGATTGAAAAGTCATTAACCTAAACCCAAATTCAAACGACCGAAAAGTCATTAAACTAAACCCAAAGTCAAACGACCGAAAAGTCATTAAACTAAACCCAAATCCAAACGACCAAAAAGTTACTAAACTAAATCCAAATCCAAACGACCAAATCCAAACGATCGAAAAGTCACTAAACTAAACAACCCAAACTCAACCCTATTCGACCGTCACCCACTTTTGAAGGGCCACCAAGTTTATAAATTGAGCATTTCACTCATGTACAGTGGAAGTATGCCCCTGCTTAAGCCATATACTTGAAAATCATATCAATAAAAATTTGTTTTTATATTACGGTCTCTTTCATCATTAGCATTAAATTTCGTCTCTTAATCGAGGGTTTCTTAAACAGTGTGGGATAATAACCAGCAGATTCTTGAGTTTACTGGAAATCATGAACCTATAAACCTGATTTTAAATAAAAAATTTAAACAAACTCAATCTGTATCATGAATGGTCACTCATCACGGGTCGATTCGTTCGTGACGACAGACACTTATCTTCTTATGTTTAAAAAATGAATCTGTTTTTATGTGCCCTAATGTGAATCGTAAGGTACAATCCATGCATCAGCATTTTCTCATAAGCTAGAGAATTAAATACTGCATTAATGTTCTCCTTTATCTTCTTCTAGTCTGTTTTGTTTATTTGTTCGTTTCGAAGCCTTTCTTTCCAAATAGTAACTGCTTGTTCACACACCATAGAGTAGAGCTGGGTTTCTATAATTCGTTAGTATGGAGGTCTTCTTAATTTGACTATGTTCATCTCTAAAGGAAAACAAGTTCTAGACATTTTATTATTATTATTATTATTATTTTGAAAGTAAAAATCCCAAAAGAGTAACTGCCTCTGGAGAAAGCAAAATCCTGATTTTTTTTTTTTAAAAAAAAAAAGAAAAAGAAAAAGTGATAATTCAAATATAAAAAAAAAAAGAAAAAAATAGTAATGATCAGGGTCATACTTGAACGCGCAAAACAATCCCCTTCTGGTGGGAATCTACAACAATTAAAGAGGACTTCTAAATTGGCAACTTTGTGGAGCTAACTATACACGCGAAGTCAACAAACTGGGGCAGGTTTAAGGGTCCAGCATAACCATAGTCTAGCATAATCAACGCTTGGAATGTTGAATCATTTATCATTTGGTCATTTATTTAGTGCTAAAATTTTCTAGTGTAATTGTAAAAAATGAATTAAATTTTTGCTCGTCGAAGATTCATGATATGCATGATTCAATAAAATTGCATATTTCAATTCCAAGTTGATATATTTTATTTAACAAAATCAATCAGAAGTTTTTTTTTTTTTTTTTTTTTTTTTTTTTTTTTGAGAGAGAGAGAGAGAAAGATCGCATGCTATCCATTTCGTTTATTTTGAAATAAACTTAGTTGAAAATATAAAATAATTACTTTTCGAATTCGGAATTTTAAATATCAACCACCAAACTTTTTGTTACTTGCGCTAGAAACAATTGATAAAATAACTACCACTTGCACTAAGAACAGTTGATAAAACAATTAGAAGTTTGGATATAATATTTAATTCTAGACCTATTATATTCCCGGCCTGCCAAATATATATATTTTTTGAACGAATAGAAAAAATACACAAAATAAAATATTCATGCATCTAAACTTAAGTAAGACACTTTTTTGAAAGTCAAAATAAGATATGTAAAAAATTATTTAGTCCGATCATTTTGTTTGTATGATTAAAAGTGTGCAGTTTGATTTTTTGTTCATCGAAAGATTTCGACAGCTATATAATTGCATATTATATTTGCGAGATAATTTATTTTAGTTTGAAAAAAAAAATAATTAAAAGTTAAATATGGTGTTTCATAATCGATATTTAGGAGCACTCCCCTGTAATTTTTTTGAGTAAATGAAGAGTATAATTTTTTTCTTTTTTTTTCTAGCTTTGAATAGAAAACGAAAACTTCTGGATACGGCTTACAACGTTGGTCACACGCGGTCGACAAGGTGAAGTCGACAGCGTAGAGATACATACATATGTAATATTTATTTATATATGTAATATCTTTTGTATATATATATATTATATAATATTTATTTATTATATAGTATTAAACATATAATAATTAGTATATATTATTATATTACATATTTATTGTATAAAATAATTTTGAAAAATACATTTAGATTACAATATAAATTATAATATATATATATATATATATATATATATATATATATATATATATATATATATATATATATATATATATATATATATATATATATAAGAAAAATTATTATATGATAAAAAATAATAAAATGGGTTTTTATTTATGTTTTCCTTTTCTAATAAATCAAGTTTCTCTACAAATTAAATATTAAACAATGTAAAACTATGTTTTATCAAATATTAATTTTAAAAATTTTATGTGAAAACAAGGACTTCATTGTTAACAAACGAGTTCGTTGAATTTCTAATTATAAATATAGCTGTGACCACGGGCTTCGAGGTATCCGAAAATGCAACAACTTAGAATTTTCGAGCATGTCACACACCAAAAAAAACAAAAATCAAAACCAAAAAAAGAAAGGAAAAGAAGAGAGAGAGAGAGAGAGAGAGAGCGTGGTCAACTGGAGCGGATGGAAAAATTTTATGGTGACAAGTCCCACTTGATATTTTTTTTAAAATAAATAATTTGGTTTATCAAAATGCTGCTCTTATAAATTAATAATATGGGATTAAATTTAAGTAAATTAAAAAATAAAGTTTTTTAAAAATTTAAATAATAAAATTAAAAAAATATATAGTAAATTCAGAATAGCCCACGTTTGAGATAAATTCTCTACATTTTTATTTTTATAAATTAATCAAAAAAAAAACTCTATATTATACATTCTTTTAATTTGAAGCAAAATTAATGGCTCATCAAAAGGCCAATGTATTTGTTTAGTAATGCTAACCCATGCAAAATATTTTCCTCAAATTATCTTCTATTTTGTTTGTTCCTTTTTTTTTAATTTTTTTTTAATAAAAATATAGTATTCTATCGATTCATTCAAGTAAAAATTAAAATAGGTTACTGCTTCCATAAATTATCTTCTATTTTATTAAAAATAAAATTGCATAAGAAGTTGACTATAAATCAACCATTTTTAAAATATTGTTCTAGAGCTTTTTGTCTCCGTTAACAATCATCAAACTATTTATCATTTATAATGAAAATGGTCGATTCTAATCATTATCCTATAAATTGATTTTCGTAATGAGTGACCATCAGTCCATTGCATCAATTTGTAATTTATAGACGGGAAAAAAAATAATATTTCCTTTTAATCTCACTCCTAATATTATTTTTTTTTCAAAAATTCATATTTTTTTATTTACTCGACAATATATATATATATATATATATATATATATATATATATATATATATATATTTATTTATTTATTTATTTATTTATTTATAGATAGATAGAGACCGTTCCAACAACAACGAGATCCAACTCATCTGAGGCGCTCACATGCACGGCACGTGACGGATCAACCACCTTTCTTTAATTTCTTTTGTTCCTCTCCTTTGCATTTGTCAATGGCAGACAAATCAGCTAACATTTTAGTACCACCTTCCCATCCCTCTCCGTCACCCGCCTTCTTTGACTTCCTCTCTCTCTCCCTCTCTTTCTCTCCATTTGCAGTCTTCCCTCTCTTGGCAAATACACCTTTTCCACTCAGACCCCCTCTAAGTCGCCATATTTGCTCTTCAAAATTCAATATGTCGTTGGTTTAAGAAGATCATTATTTTGCAAGGCCCAAGCGTGATGCCTCTCTAGATGCTGCTTTTTTTTTTCTCGCAGCGTCTCCATCAAACACGTGTCCGACGCGGACGTGGTATGGTCGCGTTTATGTGCGCCACATATATTGTGAGAAATTATTATATAGAAAGTTAGAATTTAAAATTTAATAAAATATTAAAAATAATAATTTAATTAGTTGATATGTAATTTTACTAATTTATTTATATATGAAAAATTAAATTTGGTAAAAATTTTAAATTAACTAGTTTATATGGTTCTACATAATATTATAATTTATTAATTTAATTTATTATATTATAATATTAATTACAAATATAAACAAATTTAATTAAAAAAATAGTTCTAAATTTAAATATTTTTTTTATTTCATCTCTCTGCTAAATTTTTTTTTCTAGTAAAATCTTAAAAATATTATTTTATTAGTCGTGTTCTTGTCGTATCCGTATTTTTATTTTTAAAAATTTTCTGGATTGCCATGTTCGAATCGTATAGTGTTCTATGTCTGTGACACAGATACATAGATATTCTGTCATAAGACGAATCGAATGAAATCAAAATTCGTAAACATTGTATTTGTACGTTTTAAATAAATTGGTCGTATATTTTTATCAGTTAGAATTTTGTACATTAATAATTAGCACCAATGATTTGATGTGTTTTTTTTTTTACTTTATATTTTAAATCAAAACTTTTAACAATATGTGAGGTTCGATTTCAATTTTTTTTTATTCTGATATTATATAAAATAATTAATTATTTTAAAATTTTAAACGTTCAAAAAAATTGTACTTAATTCTACCGCTTATATTTTCAGTAATAATTATTTAGTAGCAGCATACCGTGCAAACCAAGCCAAGATATATTATTATTATTATTATTATTATTATTATTATTATTATTATTTTCATAATAACTAATCTTTGACCAGATCCAAAAATGTAACCTTTTAATGTATAAATAAATAAATAAATAGAAAAGAGCAAGTAATTTCCCAAACTTATATATATATATATGTGTACATAGGTGAATAAACATTTTCTTCTAGAGGTCTTTTAATAAGTGGAGTTTCCCGAGTTTCCGGGGAAAAAATTAATATGGAGCACAAAGAGATAGCTTCTTAACTTAATTTCCTCTCTCTCTCCGATCTAATATTGTGAGGTACTATTCTGTAATAAAAATTTATATAGTTGCTGGTTTTTATTCATTGTCCTTTGTGTGTGAACATACAAGCTTGTGGGTTGATACTGGGGCATGCAGTTTTGACAGATTAATTTGCAGCAGGTACTGGAGATAGCAGTGCGTTCGTGTTTAAAATTGGAGTAAAAATGGATCCGACGAGGAGTAGGAATATGATGACGACGGAAGAGAAGGAGAATGGCGAGCAGAAAGACGAAATCGAAGAAGACGACGTCGGAAGAGGCGGCAGAATGCGTCTGTCGGATTACATCCCGTTGTACATCCCGGCGGTGGAGAGGGGACTGATGGCCCAGAGCCAACGCCGCGAGAAGCGGTTCCTCGACTTCCTCCGAGCACGTCCATCCAGCTGGGACTGGCTACAGACGCCCTCCGGCTCGCCGTTCGCGTTCCTCCGAAGCGGCGGACGGCGGCGCTTTCGCGTGCCGTTCGTTCGGAAGATCAGATGGCGGGGCCTGCTGGATTCGTTCAAGAAATGGATCAGAGACCCCGCGAACATCGCCATGTTCATATGGCTGGTCCTCGTGATCGCCTGCCTCTTCCTGCTGCTCCTCCTCATGGCCGGAATTCTCAACGGGGCGATACCGAGCAGCACGCGGCGGAAGAAGTGGACCGAGATCGTCAACCAGATCGTGAACGCTCTGTTCACCATCATGTGCTTGTACCAGCACCCGCGGCTGCTGTACCACCTGGTGCTGATCCTCCGGTGGCGGCCGAGAGACCGGGCCGAGCTGAGGAAAGTCTACTGCAAAGACGCGGCCCCGCGGCCCCACGAGAGGCTCCACTTGATGTTCGTAGTCTCCCTGCTTCACATCACTTGCTTCGCGCAGTACTTTTGCTGCGCGCTCTTCTGGGCCTACACGCGCCACAACCGGCCTGACTGGGCCTTGAACCTCGGCTACGGGTTCGGCACCGCATGCCCGGTGATCGCAGGGATTTACACCGCGCGTAGCCCGCTCGGTAGAAAGTACGAGGAGCCCGAGCCCGAGACCGACGAAGAGGAGTCTCGAAGAGCTCAAGGAGCTCGAGGAGCAGAATCAGGAACCGAGTTCAAGATCTACAACCGGAGAGTCGTGGTCGCGAGCCCCGAATGGATCGGCGGGCTGTTCGATTGCTGGGACGACGTGACCGTGTTCTGCCTCTCCTCCCTCTGCACCTTCTGCGTGTTCGGGTGGAACATGGAGCGGCTCGGCTTCGGTAACATGTACGTGCACATCTTCACGTTCGCTCTCCTCTGCGTTGCTCCCATCCTCATCTTCAGCATATCGGCCCTGAACATCGACGACGACACGATTCGCGACGTCGTGGAGATCATCGGGATCGTAGAGGGTGTGTTCGGTTTGCTATACGGCGGATATTGGAGGATACAAATGAGGAAGAGGTTTAAGCTGCCGCCGAACCCGTACTGCTGCGGCCGCCCCTCCGTTACCGACTGTGTTCGGTGGCTGTTTTGCTGGCCATGTTCTTAGCTCAGGAAGTGCGCACGGGGAATTTTTACGACGTAGAGGACGACAGTTTCTGCCGGATGGCGACGAACGACGAGGGGCGCACCGTGTTGGTGCCGTTGCCGCGAGAAGGCGGGGCGAGTATCCTCGGCAAGGGCTCGCGGAGCTTCTCGTGCCCGCCGGAGCTCGGGCCGAGTTATGGACGGAAGTTGAACGGCGGTGCTAGTAACGCTGCTGAGTTACAGATTGTTTTCGAGAGATCTTTTACATACGACAGCGGCATTCACCCCATGAGACCTCCCCTTCCACCACTTATACAATTAGATGAAAAATAGCTGAGAAATTTATACAAGCACCTTCTTACATAATAACAGCACCTTCTTCTTCTTCTTCTTTTTAAATTTATTTTTCTACTTCTACTGGATTTGCTACTCTGTTTGAGGGGAATCCTTTTAATGTCAAATTATTTTTGTATTTAAATCTCTTTTTTATTGCAATTGGGAATGTACATTTAAGGATGATTGATGCCGAATTAATTTATAAGATTGTATTGAAAAAGCAGAATAGTTATACTTCAGGTCATTCTTTATGTAATCGTATTCCCCTTTTTTCATTGAAAACACGGATAGCGTGACTGCATTGAAGTACACCGCAATTTTTAATGTTGGGTAAAAACTAGCAGAACTTTGCAAAACAATTGAGGGCTCCATCTAAAATTATTAAATAATTTTTTTAAAAAAATTTAATAGCATATTATCACTTCATTCAAACAAATATTAATAATCTAAGCTACAATTAGGGATGTCAATAAATACGAATATTCGAAATTCTATTTGAACTCGAATTCCAACCAAATAAATTTATGTTAAACGAATATGAATTCAGATATTAATATAAAAAATAAAAACTCGACGGATTTGAATTTTGATAAAAATTTTAATTATACCCAATCCGAATCCGAACCCGAATTAATTTTACGTTATATAATATATGTGTATATAAATATTTGATATTATATTTAAATTTATATTTTAAAATTTTAAATTTAATATAATATATTTTAAAATATTGTAAAGTAAAAAATATATATATAATTATTTCGGATTTAAATTTTCGGATTCAGATTCGGATTTAAGTTTTAAATTTTTGATCAAATTTGAATTTAGATATGAATTTTTAAAATTTACTGGATTTGTATTTTTTAAAATCCATCCTGACTCTTATCACTCTTATCCGTTGACATTCCTAGCTACAATTACAACCAACCTTGCCTAAGCTTTAAAAAAAAAAATAAAATTCTACTTAGAACATATATATTATATATATTGTAAACCGATTATGATATATATCGTATATTAAATAAAACTAGAAATAAACTTCTGCAATAAAATCATACAAAATATATCATAATATATCATAATCAATTTATTACAATATACGAAATATAATATTATGTACAAAAATAAATAAAATATTTTTTTTATCGTAATTTATTTCCGCACGCATGGCAATTTATCCATAATATATAAAAAAAAAAACCTAAATCACAACAATCCAAACTTCAATCACCCTCCACTATTAGTACTTAGGGCGTGCCACGGTCGAAATGAATGTCGAAGATTTACCTGTTGTACAAAAGAATCGTTACAATTACTATCAAAAAAATTTGGAGTTGAGTAAATTTGAAATTTTACAGTGATTAGGGACAGAAATTACTGAGAGGTCTAACCTCACATTTCTCCAAAAAAAAAAAAAAAAAAAAAAAAAAACACTTAGGCCCATAAGCCCATCACAACAACTTGGATCCCGACCCCAAACTAGGTGGGCCGATCCAAGTTTGATCTTTTTTGGGCCCAATTGCTCTCTAAGGGCCTATTTGATGTGTGATGCGGCCTACGAGTAGGCCGCACTGCAGGACATTTTGAAAAAGGTCCAAATCTATTTATACAATAATAAAAAAAAAAATGCACATGTTACAATACAAAGTGTATTACACATCAGGGGGGGGGTGAGAGGTCGCAGTAGAAGAGAATGGAGAAGAGAAGAAGAGTGCTGTGGAAGTAAAGGAAGGATCCGGAAGGCTCCAGCATTTCCCAGAGAGGGTAGGTGAGGCGCGGAATCTTAGGTGAGGGTGCACCTTCAATGAGGCTCGGGCAAGGTGGTTACAAGTGAAGCCCAAACAACGAACCCAGCTGTGCAAGGTGATTACAAGTGACGCCCAAACAACGAAACCAGCTTGAACAGGGAGGCCCACCTGGCCCAACTAAATTTACACTTTTGTAGATAGGTCCCTGTGACTTTCCATATCATTTGTTAGTACATAAGCAAGAGTAGTATAAATAGCAAGGATGTAAACAGAACAAGTATAAATAAAATCATTCAAGTTCCCTTTTAATTCACTCCCTCTGAATCTCTTTCTTCCCTCTCTACGACCTCTTCCCTTCTCCACCCCAAATCCTCTCTAAACCCCTCCATCTCTTTCCCAAACCCTAATCCACCATTACCGAAGACAAATTCCTGCTGAATTTGTGAACCATCATCCTCTCCGCCATTCAAGCCTCAGAGAATTCTCATCCTAAGCTGGTTGCGAATTGTCCGGACGTAACAGCACATTCTATACTCCGCTCATTAAAGAAAAAGATATCACTCACTAGTTAGATAATATGACTAGTGAGTGACATCACATTTTTAATTGGAATAAATATAAAATGTACGTTTCTTTTAGAATATACCAAACCTGAGCAAAATCTAGGACCTCTTCACCTAATACTCTAAACATAT